>JABXWE010003658.1:0-45975 GCA_014611495.1 Limonius californicus
TTTGTCGAATTACTAGCCAAAAGCTAAAATTTCTAGTTGGAAGAAATAACACGAATATGAGATAATTAGTATTATGAACGGTATTGTGATTGGTGCCTTTCAATTTAGTTTGAAATAAAGTTCCATAATTTTTAAATCAATATAATTTTTTCAAATATAAGCAAATAAATAAGCAATGTGAGATGTAACATATGTACTTTGTAAGGGAACAGGATGAAAAACCCCCGGAAAAAAACCCCGGACATAAAACCCCCGGATAAAAATCCCCCGGAAAGAAACCCCGGACATAAAACCCTCGGATAAAAATCCGCCGGACAAAAAAACCCCGGTCAAAAAATGTATTCGCATTTTTTATAAAGTGGTAATCACCAGGCTTGCAAGATGCATAAAATTTTCACGGTTGTGGTAATTACTAACCAAATAACCAAAGATATAATAAAATAATAAAGTAGAATTAAAATTATACTTAAGTATTATTATTACATTTAGTAATTTAGTAGAATCTCCATTGGGAAATATATGTTTACCTTGGCTATAATCCCTAAACCATACTAAGAATTTACGAAAATGAATTTGCATTTGCTAGTAAAAGATTAGGAAGGATCACCAAAACTGTGAAAATTGTATGCAGCTTGAAAGCCTGGTGATTACCACTTTATAAAAAATGCCAATATATTTTTTGACCGGGGGATTGTTAGTCGGGGTGTTTTATGTTCGGGGTTTTAGAATCCGGGGGTTTCTTGTCCGGGAGTTTTTTTATCCGTGGGTTTTTTTATCCGGGGGTTTTATGTCCGGGGTTTTTTGTCCGGGGGTTTTTCGTCCTAGATTCCTTTGTAAAAAATAAATTAAATTGTTCTGGAGTTGTTCCTCGGCGGAGATTGTTTTAGTAATCAGAATGGTAGGAGATTGCGTTTCAATTATTTCAACCATATGTTTAATCCAAAATCTCGCCTGATTTTCAGAGAATGACTAGTTAATTATGAACTTATCCATGCGATTTGATATATATGTATGCAATTTCTCAAATGTTACGCTATAGCATTAAAATAAGTAAACATTTAAAATACAGAAATTAGACTGTTGAAAATATTTTTTATTTATGCAGTGATTAGCACACAAAGACTATTAAATGCAACTATGTATATCCATTTCCATATTATAATGAGTAGATGTTAATTAACATGTAAATAGAAAAAAACTTGACGGTGAGCGAATTTGGTAGGCTTATAACGGTTTGTATTTTACAGCTATGACCAACTAGTCTTACTTTCGCTCATACTTATCTTCTTAAAATCTATATAAAGCCAAATTGTTGTCTGTTTTTATCCTTTTATCCCTTTTATATGTAGGTGTGTAGTTATTTAAACCAACAAGTTTATATCAATTGCATACATAGGGAATCTTAGGCCATCTTGGTCGCCCAACTCAATCCCGCTTGGATTTTAAGGCGTACGCTGGTAAACTAGTCGCAATGCAAGAAGACCAGAGTAGGATTAAAATGAAAACCATACCTGCCAAGTTACCAAGTCAGCTTAGCTAGCTAGAAAAGGATGCAGTGTCGCAACTTAGGCTTTTCATTTTAATCCTACTCTGGCCTTCTTACATTGCGACTACTTTATCCGTTTTTTTAAATAAAGATTATGAATGTGATTCAGTGTTAGATATAAGAACAAGGTAAATCATTTTTAGATAAATATTGGTCGATTTTTCCTAGAAAATTATATTCATCTTGAACGATACAGTAGATAGTATTATTTAAATTTTCGCGTTACTGCTGTTATTCCAAGGAGTGTCCAGGCAACGTGCCTGGATTTTCTTTATCCCTTTAGTGTGAAATTCTAAGAGCTGTCGGGCGTCGGGGCAGTGTTGTTCAAATGCTTGTTGGTAACAAAAATAAATTTTGTCTAGGTCGCTGAAATGTTGAAAATATGGCTGCGAGGTGCGTTAACAGTATATTTTTTGAATGCTTACGAACACATTTCCTCGAATGTTGTCACATTTACAGGATTTCCTCCAAACATTCCTGATTTTGCGTAGCAAATTTTGTGCGGGTTTGTTTCGGGACGTCCTAGAAACTTTCTGTTGCAATCTATGTCTGTTTGGTTGAGGTCTGAAATTGGTTAGGTGTTTATTTTCATAAACTTGGTTGTTAATAGTCGGTATACCCATCAATACTCCTACATTTCCGCAAAAGTATTCAGTATAAGCTTTATAACCTTCAAGGATGAATTCTTTCAAGTATCGTTCTTGGAGCTCCAGGCATGGTTCCAATTTTTCTGCAAATTTCGTTACACGTTTGGTGAGTGCTTTGGTGACTTCTTGACAATGGTCAGAAAGTTGTACCGGAGAAGAAGGATTCTCAAGTAGTATTAAGTGCCATTTGCTTTTTAATTTGTTTAGTTGTTTCTGTAGATGCAAGTAGTTTAAAAATTCAATAGAATACAAATTTTAAAGAGCTAATATTATTATGAGAGACGGTTCTAAAAATTTAATGGTGTTTTAGGTTGCTTTTTTTATAATTGATTTAAGCTTTTGAAGAAAATTCGTTATTCTAACCTATACTAACCCTATTTGGCTGAGGGCTTTTGTAAGGCATATGTTGTTTAACATAATTTAGCATAAATAAAACAAGGGTTTCTTTATTTTAATGTAGTTAAGTTGGAGACACTCACCATAACGTTATCGTAGTTAGTTTGGTTAGTATTATTTAAACATTTCTTCCCGACCATCTTCTGTAGTTCTTCTGCGACATAACCTTGATTGAATTTGAGGTTCCTCAAAGTTTCTCCAAAATTGACTCCCTCACTAATTCCTAAGCACTCTTTCTTTACAACATCTGTTGCTTTATTTAAGATGTCCAGTAAGTTTTCTCTTAGAGCTTCGTCAGCATCGATGTTCTGACCTGGAATGATAAAATTCTATTATAATAAATCGTATTGTTCTTTTAATGTTTTAATTGCTGTTATTTTCATTAATTTTATATTAATTACTATGTTGCAAATCGAGCAACTACGTAAAAGAATTTGTACATATTGATTTTACCCTGCAATAAAATCAGGATAAGTAGAGAAGCGTAAATCATTTTAAAGTGTGTTGTCATTTTCGAAACTTTGGACAAACTGGTAGATTGTTATTCAACTACATGAAATGAAAGTGATAAGATAAATGGTTCATTAACTCATAATAAATTAAATAAATCAAAATAATTAATCTGTTAGTACTTTTTTCAACAATTATTGGTCTCATATTGCTCGGTAATGTATTAGGTTTGGGGGACACTGATTCAGTACCCAGTAGAGTCATTGAACATACATTTATTAACATTTTATGATTTGAAATAATATCAGTCTGTGGATTTTGAATTTGTAAATTGATATTTTCCATTTAGCGACAGTGATAAAACCTAGTAGTAGAAATATGTGATAACATTTAATGTTACAATTAATGATTGCTAGAAGGTTCTTTTAGCAAGACGATTTTGGCAAAATTAATTATTTAAATTCTATTTGTATAATAAAAAGACACGTAGAGCTTTGAATTAACGGACTATTAAAGTGGTTCAATTTAAGCTAAAATTAGCATTTTCTATTCTCACCGTAATAGTGCGACCTTTTTACATATTTTTTTTACCTTGTAGACGACATATCCAACATTGGGTAATATAGTGAAAACATAATCGAAAAATAATTAAAACTGATTATAAACTTTTTGCCAAATTAGTGCAAAAATACAATGAAATCAATAAACGTTAATGATATATTCGGAATTAGTTAAGTGACATTTTTTCACTTAATTACAAATTGCCATTTATTTAGAACATCAGTGGCACGATTCATCTTATTTTTTATAATTGAAACAATGGCAATAACTCTATAATCAATTTATTTGGTAGTACACTAAACGTATTGTCTTTGATATTGGCTGCAGTTCACTTCCGGGCGTTCAAGTATACGGCCCTAAGCCTCGAGAGAAGCAGAATACGGAATATAATGTTTTGCCTGTCTTCTTCGAGTGCTTTACTCTTACGAGACGTAGCCGATCTTCTCTCCTATGCTTGTGTTGCGCGTTTAGAGTGCCACAAACATAGAGAACCTACAGCTTAACATGGGCTTCGAATCACGGGAAGTGTGTGAAACACTTTTTTACTCCAGAGAAGATTTACTAGGTAGAATATCTTGCTGATTTGCCATTGCGACGGAGAACGGCCGTTAAAAATCCGATGTTCCGGTACCGGGAATTAAATCCAGGACCTTCAGCGTAGAAGTCTAACGCGCTAAACTGTAGCCCACGTGTCCGTTTTAGAAAATAAGGTCCTTACACAGCATGGTGATGCGAAGTTTCGCACAAAATTCGTCATTTTGATATTTAATGTTTTTTTCTGAACAAACCCTGAAACACGCCAATGTTGTTTAGACACTTTGTGACGTACATTTTTTCTATCGGCTTCTGTTTCTGTGCTTTGACGTCATCATTAACTTTTTGAATAGCAACATCATTTTCCCTTTATTTTGTTAGACCTTCTCACTAAAATTCGTAACAATTTCTCTGGAAAAATACACATAAGTTTCAAAAATGGAGAATTTATTTTAATGAAAATTAGAACATTATGAAGAAAATTTACCCGATGGAAATGTTCAAATTGTCCACCATTATCAACCACTTTGTATCACTTTTTCAATAATTTTCGGACGGATATTTTCTATTTCTAAACGAATCCGAGGCTTTAAATCGTCTAAATTGTTTCGACTACTAATGTAAACTCACGATGTTACATGATTTCACAGAAACAAATCTAGTGTCGTTAAGTCAGGTGATCACGCAGACCATTCAAACGGTCTTTGCCCTTCTTTGTTGACGTGTTTCATGGTTTTTTCAAAAATCATTAAATAAAATTATGAATTTTGAGCGGAATTTTATCAACACACTGTATAATAAACAGTAGGGGTGGTCAGATAGACGTCCACAAATAAATATTATATGCTGGCCTTTTCAACCACTACACGGCTAGGCCCGGTTAGGATTGATTGGACTAAGTATAGATTTAGTAATATAAATTCGGTTTTATTAATGACTTATATTTTAGAACATTACGTGGTCGCCAAACCCAACCTTTGAATTAAGAAATAACGCGGGCCCGTTCTATTAATTTCGACAATTACGACAACGCGGCCTACTTATCGTCGATTTGGTCTGGTTCAGCCGGGATTCATTGATATTATCCGGGTCGGCTTTAGCAATAAAATAAGTTGATAATAAACATTGCGTTAATTTACTGGTTCTATTTTCTAAAATAAAACAGTGGGATGATCCCATAAAGGAAATCACAATAAAATAAAATATACATTAAAAAATTCCGGTAGTCGGAAGTTGGATATGGTTAGGCCCACCTAGGATTGATTCGGTTCGTCCCATACGTAGTTATGTAAAAGTGGCTTTTACTAAGGGCTTACTTTTTAGAAAATCGTGAAATAGTGGGAGTCCGTTCTGTTAATTCCCAGAAGTGGTTACGTCAGTGCGGCCTTGTTTTGTTGGATTTGCTCTGGTTCAGCCAGCTACAATTGAGTAACCTTATCCTGGCCGGCTTTAGCGACAGAAACAGGTTGATTCCGTATACAGTAAAAGTCCGGGTGATCCAATAAACTTCCCCAAATAAATATTATACGTCGTTATATTGTCAGGTTCCTAATTAAACTATACATTTAAAAAAATAGGCACTCCAACTCTAAACTGTAATACGTATAATAAAATGTTGATGATCTTATAAACGGTCACAAATATATATTCATAAATTCATACTTGAAAGAAACTTGGCAGTTTAAAACTTTACACGTAAAGTGGAGACATGGGAATTATGGTCGAAATAAAATATTTGCCAAATGTCCCCTCGGTTGTTCCTGTGTATGACCGCCCACCCTTATCCAAAATTTTTAATACATTTTTATACAGTTGCGGCTCAATTTCATCAATAAGTCGACGAATGTTTTTCTTGAGCTCGACTACAAAGTTCTTTACAAAGCCGCAAAAGAAAAGTCTAGAGGCTTTAGATCGCACAATCTCGCAGCCCAATTTGATGTCACCATGTCGGGAAATGACACAAGCAGGAAATTTTGTTTAGCTACTTACAGAGTGAAAACTCGATTCGTTTAATGAACCGGCTAAGAAAGAAGAAGAAATCGTATTTACAACAGAAGGTACATTTTCGTAAAAGGTTTGCATTATTTTTGTACGTTCTTCTATTCTGAAATGCTGCACGATGAATTTGCCTGGTCTCTAGATGATAGGTGTCATATAAAACAATTTTTGGTTAGACGGTTAGAAAATCGCCGCCAAATTTAAATCCCTAAGTTGAAAATAAGACACCCTATACTATACGATATACGCTGATACTGTTAAATGTGATCTTGTCCCTAGGGTTGATCCACTCCGGCCCAGACTTACCTTGTACTGGCTCTTCTTCAAAAGCCTAAAATTTTAGAAAATGTAGTGGTCTTGTTCGACCCAACTACAAGAACACGTGGAGATATCTTATTAACAACTGCAAATATTTAATTGCAATGGGGTCCACTTCCCTAAGTTTAATGTTAGCTGGTAGAGCTAGGATTGATTGATCTTATCCGAGCCATCTTTAGCAACAGAAATAAGATCACGATAAAAATGAATACCATCAGACTTTGAAGTTCCTTGTGAAGGAAGTTAGAAGAAGACGAATTTCGATTGGGTTCTATTTAACCGGAATACTGGAAAATTGTAAAGATGGTTTTAGGAAAGGTTTACGCGTTAGAAAATTAAGAGGCTCAGCGGGTAAGGTCCATGTCGATCAGTTTGGTAATGTTAACGTGTTATTAGCAGAGACTTCTTCTGTATACAGCCTCCGCCGTCCATCCTTGGACATATGTAGGTCTCCCCTAGCACTTTCCTGAGTCGGCCCGAATAACTCAATAATTAATACAGTCAGGTACTGTTAGGGTCGGTTTGATGACGAATGTATAAATTGAAAAGTAAATGGCCCCAGTTTAACCAGTAATAGAACAAACTGCCTATTTAACGACTGTCATGTGTAATAGTATCTACAACCCGACCCGGTTAATTTCGGTTAGGTAGCTATAGTTGATTCGTCTCAGTCTTGCCAGTAGACGAAGGTTAATATATTTTGGTAAATTATGTAACTTCCAGCGAACCTCTTGTAGTGTGAAAGGTCATGCTCTAGTTAACTTTGATTTAGAACTACAGTTTGTCTAACTAGGCTCGGTATGGTATCACACAACTGGCTAAGCTACGAACTATCTATATAGAGGTTACTTGAAGCAAATCCTACCCGTTGCAAGTCGTTCAGAATTTACTAAGACGAATTTACAAAATGACCGAGTTTGCCCCTTCGGGTTCCAATATCTTACCAATGGACAGTGGCACTAGGCCCGTTATTACAATTAGGACCTAAATGAAACAGATTTGTGCTTGCTGTGTTTTTATTTCTCAAATGGTTATAAGGTAATAAATAGATGATAACGATGGAGGAATTCGCCTCAGTGCGGTAATCCTCCTTAAATATGGTAATACTATTCCGCTCTTAGTCGGAGCAAACTTCCAGGGCTTGTGTAGTTAATATTATGCGCTGATTCTTCGTTTCTGAAGAGTTTGGGCAATGTTCTTCGAAGATTTCTTCGTAACAGGTTTGAATCTTCGATACATCCCTGAAAAATTATTATAAAGCCTTAGGTATTACCGATTCGAGACTTGAATCTTTACTTACTCGCACAACATTTCTTTCGTTATGACGCCAATGGAGGAAGTGTTTCCAAATATTTGTGAGTCCTTATAGCAAGCTACCATCGGGTTTATTTCGGGATTCTCCTGGAATTTCTCCCGGCATTGATCCCGGTTGGTTTTGCTCGACCCGGTAACTGTTGGTTCGTAAAATGAATGAAAGGGGCAAAGGTTAGTCAGTAATAGTTTACCACTCAATGATCTGCAGAAATAGTGATTGTAGGCGCCGTAACTATCTAGGATGAACTGTTCCAGGTATTGTTCTTGGCGTTCTAAACAGGGTGTTAATTTTTCCACGAATGATTCCAGATAACTGGTGAAATTTTTGCTGTTCTGAATACAATAATTGTAGAGCTCTTCCCCTACGAGTGTTTTTTTGGGTAGTGATATTTGCCAGCAATGAATGAAATGGTGTAGCTCGTCCTGATAAAAGCTGTTTTAATTATTTGTATATTGGAAGTGTCTGTAACTCACCAATGCTTCGTCGCTTGCAGCTTGGTCTGCATTCTTCAAACATTTATTCTTGATTACGTTTTCTAGTCTGTCGGAGAAGTAGACCACATCGCCGGAGCTTTGTACCGAAGCTCCTTGGACGTTGTAGCCTATAATCAATTCATTTTAATATTCCAATTATTCATTGAATAAATGACGTACTTGCTAGAGAAAGCAGAACTAAGATGTAAAAGCACAGCATCGTGTTGGATCACGTAATGCGAGCAAGACGCATCCGTGAAAGCAATTCCAGTGAAGTGGATAATGTACAAATAATAATTATCAAATGAAATAAATTGCTGAATTAGGTTTGTAGTTCTATTGACGCATGAGTTGGCTTACAAGGTGACGTTAATTATTAAATTAGCAGGATGTGCATCTGTACATCTCGTTTAGTTTAATTAAAACGGTGTGTTTCTCATTTTAAGAGCAAACACAACTTGATTTCGATGAATATGAGGGCTGTTAGTTAAGTTTTCGAACACCATTCTACTCCAAATTTTAAAATTCGTATACCTGATTTAAAATAATCGTATCGGTAGGTAATGCGGTGGGCCATTAGAAAGACCAATATTTTTATTATAGTTTTTAATTGTTCATGATAATTGGAAAGTTTCTTACTCATTAATGTCTACAGTTCCAGAATGGCATAAAATTTTTTTTTGTTAGTGAGGCGGCAATTGTTGACGATTTGATCCATAAGGGCGGATAATTTGCTCAGGAACATCCAATAATCCAATATTTTATAATATGATTAATTATTAATATGCAGGGTGTGTCAGAAAGAGGCACAAATATTTAAACCAGTAATAGATTGGCTCAAGTGGAATTCAATGGTGCTATTCATTTTTCAAAAATCATTAAGTTTATTTTTTTGAATTAAAAAATAAATAGTTATTTATGATTAAGTGCTAAAAGTGACATTTTATTTTGTGAGAACAAAATAAAATCACTTTTAGCACGTATATCATACACTATTTTTTCTACAAACACCATTAAAAGTACAAATCAATGCATTTCTTACGTTAATAAATTTATAAAATATCGTTTTGAAACCCAATTATTCATGAAGTTTATTGTTGCTAAGGTAATCAAAATTCGATCGTTTGTTGACGAGTAACTTCAAATCTCGTGACAGCGCCGAAGAAAATTTTTTGTTTGCAAGTAAAACACTGTCCACCTTTTTTTTTTTTGCTCACACATTCATACTACCGTTCCCCCCCGGAAACCGCTTTCGCATTTTACTTCAGGGGTCGCTAGCCGTGTTGCGGGCGTCCCTTTACAATAAACATTTCATGCAACATGCACCCTAAACTTAACTAAGCAAAATGCGGTCGCCCCAGTCGGGATTCGATCGCCCCAACGGAGCAACTGCATTTACTTGACCTCGAGTAGGCCAATGCGTTCTCGCACCCGAACCACCGCGGTACCAAAAAAAAAAAAAAAAAAAACTGCACCTGAGATTACTTATTCTAACTGCAGTTTCTCTAACTGTACATTTAATTAAGTAAATAAATATTCCTTTGATTTAAAATTCCTTAATTTTTTTTATAATATCGCACCAGTGTTAATAGTAAATCACGTCATTTACATAATTACTTTTAGCACCAGTGCCATAAAATCACATTTTAGACACTGAGCTTGCGTTAAAAAATAAACTTTTACTGATGTTTGTAGAAAAATAAAATTTTGTTTGAGAACTGCTGATGATACATAGAAAATGCATTTAAGCTGTAGAGGGTTATTACCTAATTGTAAAGTAAATCCAAAGTGGCAAACACGTAAAACCTTGTCTGACTTGTGATAAACTACGGCTTCAACAACAGACTGAATAGAAATTACTGACCTACCTAATAGTGTTGGTTTGTGGCATGCGAAAAGAATTTTTTTTGCACGTCTATCTTACTCTCCTTTGCATAACATATCTTTGAATTCAAATTTTTGTTATTATCTTGCGGTACTCAAACAATTTTGGGTTAAATTTTCAGTTATTATTTTCTCATATGTTAAGGGTCCCATTGCCAGAGAAATGTTTTTTCTAGTTTGTATATATTGTAATCTACCATCGGATTTAATATTTGTACCTATTTCTGATACACCCTGTAATATTTTCACTCAAAAATAATTTAAAACGTATCGTATATTCGCTTATTGTGCTGCTAAGGCTTAATACCACACCAAAAAATTAATAGCATCCACTGCTTAAAAATCGATCCAGCTCTTATCCTTTGTATCTATAAATAGTTAATAAGGCTTATTATTATGAGAACTGTTCGTCAACATCAGTGTCTAACCGTAGTCCCAGAAAAATCTTATTTTAGTAAAATATAAATTCAAATAGATAAGTAAGTGTCTTAGTTTGTTGGTCTCTTAAACATACTTTCCTAGCTAGCATCGTGTATTTGCTATACCATGCCACTACTTTATAGAAGTAAATTGTTGCAATTATTCGATGAATGGGCAATTTTCGCTTAACTGAAGCTGGCCTTTATTAAGCCAAGATGAAGATGAATTTGTTGTTAAGAATGTTTCAGATGTGATTTATGCAAGCACGTGTAGATTTTCATAATTAATAAATTGGTACAATCACGTACACCATTTTAAATACACTCAACTTACATTTGACTTTTTTTTTAATTTTGTGTAGTAGGACGTGACTAAACATTTTCATTCCTTAAACTATAGTATAGTTAATTTTAAAGATTGAAGAAATAACTCGATTTGATTCTGGGTGTTAGTGGCAGAGGCAGTCGCCCAAGGTCTGCTTAAAATGTAGATCCCATCTGCCTAGACAGTACTGTTGTACTGTATCTTAAATTTACAAACAAGGCAGGGCTCAGAAAGTAACTTTAGACTATTCGTCCACAGCTGACCACCGGCTTCTTCTACGCCACGTGTTTCTCTTTAGCTAAAGTGGAAGCGAGCGATATCTATAGTTTAACGTCAAATCTTAAAGACAGTAATTTCAGAGACGGTTTTTGGCATTAAGAGGTTGTCTACCGAATTCGGACTATTCATTTGAATATATTCAAGAAAAGCCAATTATGTGTCGGCAGGGTTCAATTATATATTTTCTAGTAACTGTATCTTATTTCCTAAACCTTTATAATTGCTAAATTACACAATTTTATAATAAATTTTATTTCCTTATATCATTGCTTGCTCTTTCACTATCTTCTATGACATCTTCACAAGGCGTTAAACCCGCCGCCATTATTCCCAATTCGAATTCTTTTATTTCTGGTGCATCGGGGCAGTGCTTGTCGAAAATTTCGCCATGGCAGGAGCGTACGTTGTATAAGTCACTGAAACAAACAGAAATTTGGGAGCTCGGTAATGAGATTTCTCTTTTATATTTTAACAGTCGTACCTATAGAAAAATTACACCCCTATAAGCTCTCTTAATTGAAGTAATAAGAGCAGATGCATTGAAAGTTATTGTGCTGGGAGGATATTTCTGACGTAAGACACTTCTAACATAGCCATCAGAGGCATTTTGTAAGTGCAAATATTGTATAAACTCAAATTGCCCTTAGTCTGCGTGCACGTCATCGGGTATTTGGTGACGTCACACCTTACTACGTTTACGCAGCTAAAAATGAAAGTATGTAACCAAAAAACTGTATGTCGCATAACACGCACAACACAAATTCGTTTTCAGAGCAACATGTGAACATAAAAAACAGTCCGCGAACGTGAAGGAACCAAAATCCCTAGTTTTTATGCAGTTTTGAATTTTACACAGAAACTATGAAATATTAAAAATTAAAATCATAACTGTTACAACTGTGTTACACGATCTTACGAATAAACATGATTTTACTCCCTAATTTAACAAAAAAAAAAACAGAATTTTTTAGTTTTTTAGAATTGGCACTATCAGTACTAAATAACAAATAATTGATGACGTGCACGAGACTAAGAGCAACTTGACTCTCTAGTAAACAGAAAAAGTTACACGTGTGTAAATTTTGTACAAGTAAGATGGTAAATGTGTATATTTTGGTATTTTTGTGGAGGGGAATTATGTGTATGTTGACACCCCCCCCCCCGTTCTGAGAAGATACTTAAAGATCTTTGTATATGGGACGGGGGGGGGGGTGGTCGATCATCGCTACGCCCACAATGATTATAAAATCTGTTTGTTATTATATGAAGAAGAACATTGAAAAATATTTAACAAACATTGATATAGAAATGTCATTTGTTAAAATTATACAGACACTATGGAAATTTCGTTTTGTTTGACATTCTAAATATTTTAAATTGCGGAAAGGGGAGTTGACGTCTCTGTCTGATATTTTAAGTATATTTCTGTAGTTATTTACTGTATGTACAGGGTGTTAATGCATTGCAGAGACAAACTTCTATGGCTTAAAGTATACATGAAAACAAACATTTTTTGTTAATAAATTTATGGTCAAAAGTGTTTCCTTTCGGGGATAGAGTTTCTCAAAGATTCTTTAAGAAGCGCCTAAATGTAGGTAATTCAATTTACTACCTACTATTTGTTTCCATAACGATGTGAGAAGTGGGAAAGAGGGCTTTATTTATCCTGTATTAATTTCCTACCTGTTAACCTGTTCGTAATATTTTAAAAATTAATATATTTATGAGTATGAAGGCGTTTTTATAGTGATTTTGATATTATATGATTGTATCCTACGCCTTTTATAGCAAATATGCTTATGGTAAACTGCCTGTGGTAATCTCAAAATCTATTTTTTTGTATGTACGGCAAGTAGATGGCGGTGGCCATTGTTTATATACATACCTGTGGTAAACGCTTTGTAAAAATCTGAAAGTTTATATTTTAGTGTTTGGAAGTGGGCTACATGGACGTGATTACAATATTTTCTCTATGAGATGCTTGAAAACTATCCCTTTTGATGCAAAACCAGGTAGTGTGTGTCTACAGTGACTACTCCGTTAAACAATTATTAAATGCCTGGTTTTGCATGCGTATTTATGAAAGGAGGGTCATGAACGGATTATAACTTTTTCGTAACGATCTGAAAATTTATATTTAATATGGTACTATTGGCCATCTTAAAGTGATCTCTCCATTAGACGCTTGAAGACTCCAAGTTATATGTAGTTGCTTTTTACAGAGACTTCTCCCCCTGAGCACTCCAATTTTTTGTTTCTGTACGTTCGAGGAGCCATAGTAAACTTTTCGTAAAGATTTGAAGTTTTATAGTTTTATGTATTAGCGATCTGTCTATTATACGTTTGACTACTGTTATTTCTGATGGCTATTTACAGTGGAATGGATGTCTCCCTGGAAACCCTTGCACAATAACCCGAAAATGTATAATATATTTATCTAAATGGAGGGTAGCACCAAGGCCGTACCTAAAATGGCCCTTCGATTGAATAATTGAATATGCCACAATGTTTGATGTGTATATGGCACCTTTCTGTGATTACCAAAAAATTATTTATGTGTATGAAGAGACTCCACAGGATTGTCTACAGTGCCCTTCCTATTCGATTAATGAATTTATTTTTAGTGCCTACTTACAAGGAGGGAACCGTTCTGGGAATATTCCTCATAAGGCATATGCAAATTTATATTTTATAGGATTATTTTTTGCAGTGCAGTAATATGAAATCGAACGCATTCATCTTAAATGGTGTATCTTCAATTCTGTAATTTACACTACTACTCCGTCGTGTATATTTATTTTACTTACTGACACAGCTCAGATTTAGTTACAGTATCCACAGAAGCATTATCGCCGAATATTTTTGACATCCCATAGCAGACTCTGTGTGGATCGGTGTTTGGTTGCGTGAAAAAGTTAGTAATGCACTTGCCGGTGTTTGTTGTGAACACATCTGTAACTGTTTCACAAAATGAGTCTCAGGGTTATCAGGAGGTGGGTAAGGAATCACTTATCACGTTCAGATGTTCGCAAGCGTATTCCGCATATTTTTCGTAAGCGTCGAACATGAACTGCTTGAGGTAGCCCTCCTCGCTGTCCAGACACGGTTCCAGTTTTTCCACGAACTTGTTTAGACACGTGACGACCTCTGGAATGTGCTCAAGACAGTATTTCGAAAGCTCGTCTTGAGGGGCATTTAAGTTTTTAGAGATCAGGGACTCTCGGCAGAGGATGAAGTCGGTTAATTCGTCCTGCAATTGATTTTATCGCGGTTATTGATTGTGACATCTTGTTTTGTGTTAACTCACCAGAGCGTCTTTGATTCCGACGTCATTTTTCAAACATTTTCCCTTAATTGCAGTCGATAGTCGCTCCATAACGTTTATCAAGTTGCCCTCATTCTGTATCACGGCCCCTTGAACTTGGTAACCTGTAATTCGAAACTATGCAAATGTTTACCAATCTAATTAAGAGGAAGTTGGGCTACCCAATAAAGCCAATGTGATTAAAATTGAGCACAGCATGCTTTGTTTGTTACAGGGTACGGCTCTTCATGAAACTGTGAAGACGTTTTAAAGACTCTGAATGGAAGCACCAAAGAGATAAAGGGTTCAGTAGTCCACTGCTATTAAAAATATTTTTGATTTCTTCCAGTGTTAGCTTTATCTTTGTTTTTTTTGCAGCGATATTGCGTTGTCCGATTTCTAATATCAAAGTCGAAGCGTCCAATGTTGTTCTTCTATCCTTGTTTGATTTACACTGAAGGAGTACGATGAGTTGTCTATATTTCAATGCTGGAATTGTTACTTTGTTTACTTTTTAATGTATTTTTTACAAGCTTTGTAATTGTTTTTGAAGACGCAATGAAAAGAAATTTGACCACTCAAAAACCAAAACCCTTACGTAAGTATTAATTTATGAAGTGGCATTCGAAGCTCAACCCCAACTCTCCTCAGTTTTCTTCACTGTTTTGATGTAACTTGCCAGAACTGTTTCGTATTGGACATTGTTGACATTCTTCGTACATTTTGGTCGTATAACTTCCACAGGTATTTCCGTGGTTTTTGTGCGATATTATTCATCATTCTCGATCGCAGGCAGCACCACAAATTAGGCAACCTGCGAAGAAAATTGTAGGGTTAGAGTTACTTCTAAGTTTGACCATTATTTTCGTCAATATGATAATGTTTTTTTCATTATAGCAACTAAATGGTTATTCAGAGGCTTTACCTAGTAACGCAATGGATACTATAAAGTAGTTGCATAAGACGATGATTTTATTGGTACGATTTCTGAGAACCTAGTTTGGAATTTTGCAAGGGTGTCGGTTAAATAATTCCTACCAATTGAAAAATCTATGGTAGTTAAAGCATTCAGTTCTCTAAAGGTCATTGAGTACTTTTAAGCCAATTGAATATCAACATGTCAAAGTAAACAAACTGAAAACTAGTATATTTATGTTTATTGAGTTTTGACATGTTTTTCAAGTTGCGATCCATGCAAGTTCTTGCTACCCCTGTACTGGAAGGGTATTTCCAATAGTCAACCGTTTGTGAACTTTTCCCCTTCATCCACGACGCAAACACCATTCTGTAAAAAAATTATAGGATTAGAGCTATTTTCCAGTTGCAAAATATGATGACGGTTTTCTAATTGTAGCAACCAAAAATTATTAGGTATTTAGAGGCGTTACCTACTAAGACGATCTTTATCGTAAAGTATGTGGGATAACATGATAACATTCTTGATGCGATTTCTGAGAAACTAATTGGGAATTTTGCAAGGGTATGGGTTAAATATTTCCTATCGATTGAAAAATCCATGATAGTTAAAACATTCGGTGTTCTAGACTCTAGAGGTCGTTGAGTATTTTATGTCAGTTCAATGTCGGTAAACAAACTTTATTAATATATTTGGTTTGATTTTATCAGCCACAATAAATCACTTCAGTCAGGCCAAATATTGTATTCAGTTTTGACATGTTATTCAAGTAGCCACCCCTTTTCAAGATCATAAGTTTTTCCAACCCAGTGTCCATTTATCAATAAAAGGAGGGAGTTTCTAGAAATCTCTTATTTTTTGATTTTTTTTTTCATTTTAGATATTAGTTAATGTTATTACTTCATTTTACGTGGAAGATTAATGTTCGTTTTAAGTGCCTGTTTGTGTGTAGCTGTATTTGTCTTTACAATAGTGAGATTGTTCCAGAGGGCTCCAAGACAAAGCGATTTGCGTTTTGTTAACTAAAACACGTTCGCTATTATTTTTCTTGGCGGGCGTGATACGTTTGTCGAAGTAAATGTGAGTTTCCAAAGTTTCACTTATACTTTGATTCTTGAGGCTTGTGTGATTTCACTGTAATAAATTCAGTCAAATACCTAGACAAGTAGTTCATTTGGCAACAACGCCTTCAGTTCAGTTTGTATGTGTAAAAAGTATTGTCAGTAATTGAATATGTGTAACAGGAAACCCAAAATAGCAGAAACGAAAGTTTTTCGAAATAATTAAAAATGATTTAGAGCATTGGGCTTCGGTGCGGAAGGTCGGGACTTTAAACCCCCCGACTCAATGCCTGGCGGACAGCCTACCCAGTCGCCTTAAGTAATTGGGTACCTGCGTTCGAATGAACAAGGGATAATAATGCGGGTGTCTAATGTGTGATGCTCACCACATCACCACGTGTCATTAATTTGACACGCGACAACGGGGTGTGAAAGCAAGGATACGGGAGCTCTGACCTTCCGTCTTGCAGGCCAAATCCCTTCATGGGTTGTAGAACCTCACCATTAATAATTGAAAATTATTTAAAGGATGTCCTCTTTATTTCAAAATGTGTTAGCAAATGGATAAACTGTTTAATGAGTCACAAAATGTGATAATTGTGAGCCCTTTAACTCCATCGTATCTGATAATCCCACTAGCTTTTATCGTTATTGGACGTTTTGTTGTTGTGCATAGTGTTTTCATCGTCTTTTGTGTGCTTGAATATAAATATAAATACGATCTGACTTTACGCAGTTTTTAGTAATTAGAAAATATGGAACAGTTAAGAATTATGAGAGACTCTGTGCGAAGTGATGTGCCAGTGGGCTGGTTCACTGTTATAAAATTTGACTATTTAGAAAATATTGAATTTTTTTGCAGTGTTTCAATTCTTTGTAATTAATGAATTTAACATTTACTGTCACCTTTAAGAAGAAACGATTAATTGAATGTGTGGACGATATTTAAAAACAGCTTAACTGTGTGCGCAATGTAACTAGAAATACGTCATCGATGTTTGTACAGCGTTACTTTGTAGCGCTGACTGTTCACAAATAAGATAGCGTTTATCGAATTATAGCTAACAGCAATTTTTGGTCTCCTAATTTATAAAATTTGTAAAATCAAATTATTATTTTTCGCCTGTGTAAAACATGTCAAATAATTTTGTTTCTTTCCATTTCACACTCTAGCGGTCATGTATGTACTTTAAGGAATAATTGTGTGATAGGTTCGAATCATTTACTATAGACAATCTTGGGTAACGTACTTCTGTATCCCTCGTAAGTGCTCTAATACAGTACGTTAGAAATATAGGTACATTCCAATTTGTTTCCAGAAAAATTATAACTTTCAGCGAAAAAGAAAAAGCTGCGGCAAATATTTTTATAGTTATTACGAATTGTTGCTAACGAGCTCACTATTATTCTTTCGTTTGAAACATGAAACAAGCGTCTTCGTTTGTAAGTCCTCATAAAAAAGGAAAGAGGTTATCGCCAAAAACAGAATTGGATGTCTTCGATCAGGATGTGTTACGCCGAAATGTAATAAACTTTTATACAACCGAAAAAAAAGTGCCTACAGTTAAAAATATTCATCAAAAGTTTGTGGATGATGCAGGATATACTGGCTGCCGTGACAGTATTCGACTGGCTTTACGGAAAATGGGTTTTTGTTGGCATAAAACAAAAACAAATCGCTAATTGCTAATGGAGAAGCCCGAGATACAACTGCTTCGCCATAATTATTTGTGGAATATTAAGAGGTATCGAGAAGTAAATAGACCCATTGTATATATGGACGAAACTTATACGAGTACTTACTTCTCATAAGCACGAGAAAAATTAGAACTACAATTCCAACAAAGGTCTGCGACGACCTATTTCAAAAGGTGACCATTTTATTATAGTTCACGCTGCAGGAGAAAATGGTTTTGTATCAAATGCGTATTTAAATTCAGATCAGGACGTAAGACCGCTTACTATCACCACGAATTGAATTTTACAAATTACACAAAATGGTTTTTATTTTATTTATTTTATTTATTCCTAACTTGCCTCCTCGCAGCGTTCTGGTAATCGATAATGTTCATACCATAACGTGCAAACCGAAAAATCACACACATTAGCTTCTAGACAGGACGAAATGAAGGCATGGCTTCAACGAAGGAACATTCCGTTCACCCACGACATGTTGAGGCCTGATCTATATCATCAAGCTCCACAAACCCAAATACAAGTGGTTTGTAATTGACACACTACTTCAGGATCAAGGGGATGACGTTTTAAGACTTGCTCCATATCACCCCGATTTAAATCGAATCGAACTCGTGTGCGCATAGGTAAAGCAGTACATGGGACAGCAAATATAACTTTTAATCTGATAGACGTCGACAAATTTTCCGACCAATTTTTGACACTTTTTCTGCCGATGAGTGGAGATTCTCGGTGTCAACATACAAAAGATGCCGAACAATTTTTCATCGACCAGGAACCCGCGTTTGACAGTATTATTGATCAACTGATTATTAGCTTAAGAGAAAATGAATCTGACGATAGTGATGGAAGTGAGAGTTCTCGCAACGATTTATCGGGAATTGAGGACCTATAATATTTACCTTTTTGTATAATATATGTATTTCTATTTGTAATTTAGGTAGCCCGTCGAATTTTTGTATTATAAGCTATTCAGGATTGATTTGCCACTTAGTAGGCTGTGGAAATCTGGGGGAATGTGTGGTACCAATGAAATTTATCAATTAATTAAGTTGGGTTATGCTAGTTTTTCTTGATGGAGGTTATGTTTTTTTGAAAGCAGGCAATGTTGCCAGTGGAGCTTGTTTGTTCATTTAACGTCCGCTTATTTCTGCTGAATGTTGGTTTATATATAATACTTAGATATAATGATTTCTCATTATAAATAAAATAATAACTATAATTTAAATGTTGTCGTAACACAGTTCAAATACATATTGCTGTTCTTTTTACACGAGAATTCTGAACTCAAATCGTATGTATACAGAGCATATTCCGCGCCATTCTTTGTTGTCCTATATTTAGGTCTTGCAGCAAATTAAGAAGAATTAACGTCCATGCCGCTCATGTTTCAAATTGATATTATGGAAGTCCAGTGGTTGACTGTTTGTTTCTGGTGCTAAGAGACCCAAGTTGGTATTCCACTGAAGTCGGTGTTTTTCTCGGGCGAGATAAAAACTGTAAAACACTCATTCACAATTTAGATGCCAAAAGAATATTCCCTACCCTATTCTACCTTCATGATATTACTAGAAGTATCTGAATCAACGGCACCCTCCGATTCTGAATCAGATTCCCCAATTGAAATAATGAAAGGAGGAATATTTTCAAACGATAGATTTCCCAAATGTTTTGTCCAGTCTTCCGAAATAAGTTTTTCACAATGCTCACAGAAATTTTGCCACATGTCGGGGGTACATTTTGAAAGAGCCTCACGCCATAAATTTGCAACCTGGTCTTTTGATTTAGACTGCGAATTTATATGCTTATTGTAATAGGTCTTACAAAACCCCCACGCCATTTCAATTGGGTTGTATTGACAATGTTATGGAGGCAATCGAAGAACCTCATATTTGCGCTTTTTCAAAATTTCGTGAGTTACGTATCTTTTATTTCCGGCTGCTGTAAAAGGTTTAATCAACTACCAACGTTTTTTCTTAGTAATTTTTCCCTAAATTTCGACATTGTGGTGGATAACCAACCATTCCTGCAATACACCTTTTTTGCAAGAAAATGTGGGCGGCTTGTCAAACTGCACTGAATGATACGGTGCGTTGTCCATAACCACGACAAATTTTCCTTGCAACTTGTCCAACGCAGGAATCAGCTGATTAACCAACCAATTTTGAAAAATTTCCCCGTTCATAGTTTTATGATAGTCCCTGTCGTTGTTCTTTGAGTCTAGTAACATGTCGCACCTTTCCAAAAAGCCTAAATTATATCCCGCATTCAAAATCGTGAACCTCTTCCCCTCACTTTTAATTTTGGCTGGGTTACTTTTAAGATCGGTTTCGTGTACCCATTGACGACTCGCGGATCCATTTTGGTAGATCCACGTTTCGTCTAGGTACACGAATGTCACATTTTCACTAGAATTTTGATATTGGAGAAATTGTCTCAAAAATTTAATTTTGGATGCAACGACGTGTTTTTGTTCACATAAAATTTTGCGTCCATTCACCATTTTGTGTTTGTAACCCATTGATTTAATAATTTTGAATAAAGTAGTCCTGCCCCCCTTGTATTCCAAATTTTCGCGAGAGTCAGCCAAGAGTTTGTCGAGAGTAAAATGTTCATTCTTCAGATGATACTGCCAAATTTCTCGATGCAAATCTTTTCTAAACGTGTAATTTAAGAAAACGTCCGTCTTAGCACGTTTACTACAAATGGATGATTTCAAAACGTCCTGTCCTTGTGATAAAATGTCCCTTATAGAACGCTCAGACACCTAAAATTATAAGTAATTTACAATTGCATATTTAAGAAATAATACATGCTTGCCCCAAATATATCAATTAATCGATTTATAATGGTAAATCGTGTGAAGTCAGGCCTATCTCTTTTATAGTGGTTGAAAGCTTTCACAATTTGCAGTTTAGTCACTTTGTTAATAACTTTCACCATTCTGACAATTAAGTAGGTACCTATATTATGTGTTTTATTATTTCTAAACTTATTTTAGAAAAGTAGGGGCCCTAGAGCTGGCAACTGGGCAATTTCATTTTGACATTACTAGAAATATAATATTTAAGAAATGCAACTTAAGAAAAAAAAGCAGCCTGCTGGATGGCAAATCAATTCTGAATAGAATATATGTTACATTTTATTTTGAAAGAATGTTAAAAATTGTTGAATTTAGTATTTTTAGAAAGTTTATTTATTCGGCATTATTTTTATTAAATATAATTTTGCTCTATTTTATATTACCTTTTTATTTACATTTTTTCTAATAATAGTACTGCATTTGGGTGCTGGGAGTGCAGTTTTCGAATATTTTAATATTTTTAATAACATTCAGTCGAGATATTACCTATTATTCCTTAAATAATCAATCATTTCTCATTTGTAAAGACCATTATGTTTATGACAAACAAATTTCTAAGTATTTGCTTATCTAATACGTTCTAATATATACAATATATACAATATTATTTGTACGGGGCTCCAACTTTATTTATTTCAACGTACGCGCGTTTCTTTTACTGAGCGTACCGAATGCTAACTGCCCATATACATTGTATTCCTCTCTGTTCTCCTCTTTCTCGCGCCGCGCAGCCCCCACCGGCAAGGTTAAATCCAGTCAATCTGTGGAGTGTTTTAATCGAGATAGTAACATAAACGTTTTACGTTACAGGTATTAAAAAATAGGCACTCTATATATTTATTTTGTATACAACTTTAAACTGTGCGGGTTCTAGATTTTGAGTTGTATCAAATTATATTTAGTTATTATTAACAGGCTTATTTTATTATTTTTTATTAACATAGACATTATATACAATTCAGGTTACGTGTTATATTGAAGCGCTTTGATGAACTATTTAGGCTTGATTACTATATTTGCAGTTCCTACTCAATACGGCCATCTATTTTCTTCTGTCATCTTCATTTCCTTCTTCACCATCCTCTTCTTGGTTGTCATTTTCGCGGCATGGAGAACGTAGTCCATTTAGCAATCCTGCCTGGAATTCCCATGCCTTTGGGGCGTCGGGACAGTATTCTTTGAATTGTCGCTCGTAACAGTTGTAAACAAAATCCAAATCCCTATAAAAGTGTATATAGTTCAGTTTACAATATACTATATGATTCCGTAAGCAAGCACTTTAGTGCAAGCAAAGAAGAAAGAACTTCAAGGTGATTCTGAAACCATCTGGATTGTTTTCAATCACTTTGTGTGGGTTAATCCCCGTTTGAGTATTAGTGAATTAGAAGTAATTTGTTAAGCCTTTTGTAACCATAAATGTTTTATACTTACTCGCAAAGTTCCTCCTTCAAAATGGGAGCGTCATGCGAGTGGTTGCCAAACTTGGCTGATTCGTAGCAAATGTAATGGGGACTGTCTTTCTTGTGCCTCGTGAACCTGTTGATGCACTTAACCATTTTGGTTTCCAGCAACCCATCCACTGTTTATAACGCAAGTGGAAAATTAATAAAAATAAAATGTGGATTGTTAAATTGACTCACTTGTTAAGACATGTATGTGTTTACACAAATATTTGGAGAAGCCTTCAAAACTCTGTAAGATAAAGCCGGGCAAGTATTTTTCTTCCGGTGGTAGGCATGGTTCGAGCAGATCCACTAGTTTCTGCAAACACTGCACCACTTCCTTGCGCGTTTCGAAACAGTTCTCCTCGAGGTCGTCGTAGTCTTCTTCGGCATGGGTGGGAAGGATTTTTTTGATGCAGTCATCGATTTCGTTCAGTTCTCTCTAATAACAACATCAAAATGTGTATGATTTAATTTATTTATCTTATTTTGGGATTTATTATTTGAACTAGGTGCCTTTAGCTGACAGTTGGCAGTGCTTCGATAATGCGAAGACTCGTTTTCATTTTGTGTTAGTCTCGAAAATTTCTACACTAGGCCAATTATCGTAGTACCGAGAGTCTTGACAAAGGCGGTGGCCTGGATAACATTTACAATATTACATTCTTTCGTAATGTACCTGGTGTATGTATAACCGGGCCCCACTTGTTTTTTAAAATCATTTTTAAGATATCAAAATGGAACTGTATCGAATTGTACGAAACCGATTTAAACGTGCTACATTATTCACGAAACATTATTTCAGAACTTAGAAGTTTAAATAGTCTGTTAGAAGGGCCTACAATTGTTACAAATTGTGATTCTTCGAACATAGCTGATGATTTTCCAATGAAACCGTTTTGGGTTACTTCAATGAATTATATTTGGTATCAACATCAAACAGTTATATGAAACTCTATTTTGTAATAATGTATTTATATATATTTTTTAATTAAAACTGAATAAAAAATCTATATTCGTTAAGAACAAATCAAGACTAATAATTTTTTTCCTGGTTTTGGTCTTTCGAAAACAGTTTTCAGCCTCATAATAAAATGAACGAAGTAGTTTTTTAGTTTTGGCCTTACCAAAAGACTGTTTGAGACTAAAACAAGACTAATGAGTCTTATTATAGTCTTTGTCTTGTTGAAACATTTTTAAGAGTAAAGATTAACAACACCACTTTAATTTTGGTCAAAGTATTTAGGCTACCAGAGATCTTGCCTTGTGTCAGGCTTTGCTGATATGTTTTTCAAGACCAAAACAAGGCAAATGGAGTTTTAGCGTGGTATGGGCTAAAGCATTTTCGAGGCCGTCTTATTAATCTTGATCTTGTTGAAACAATTTCTCAAAACCACAAAAAAATGAGTCTTGATCTTATGGAACTCTACTGTTGGATTATATTATAGAGAATTGCTTTCGGTTTTTTGTTGGGTTTATACTAAGCAAGTACCACAGAGAATTGAATTAGAATTGTTGTAATATGAAAAGGAACTTACAAGCAGATTGAGAAGGAAAATTAAATTAAAAAAAACATACCAAAACGTGTTCAAGCTGCTCTTGATTATTCAAGCATCGCTTCTTGAAGTATATTTCGGCTTTTTTTGAAAACGATTTGTCCTCGATGTCGTCACTGTCGTTATCTTGAATAACACCCCCATAGATACGGGTTCCTGAAAAAAAATTTCCATTTGTATATTTTAATACATTTATTTCAACTGAATGGGTTTACCTATCATTAACAACATCAGAACGTAAAACAGAAACATTTTAACGGTTTCTTTCTTCTCTTGCGACCAAAACAATAACGAATATCGATGTCAGTGTTCTTATTGCTCTTCACCAGAACTGATAGTGCAGGTTAGCAGATAAGCACAGAAGTTATCGCTTTGGGGGCAGTTCTTTGAATGAAATTTTGCATCCCAGGGGAACGCTTGTTTTTAGTAGCCTGGCAAATTTAACACTAATAGGAATTAATTGTTAAGGACAGGAATTAATAAAAGTTAACAGCTCTAATTACGTTGTTATGGGATAACCTGGACATCGTTTTCCCAAAATTTAGTTTTTAAGTGGTTTACTTACATAATTAATTAAAACTTTGATGTTTTTTTGACCTTTGGCCTTCGTAAATCAGAATTTCTCCGAATTGCGGTATTTAAAGAGTTGGCCATGAACTTGTTCTATTTAAATGGAAAAATACAGTTGTATCGCAAATGATTGTTTTTTGAATAATAATTAGTTGAACAAGGGTTCTATTAAACATCATCATCATCATCATCATCTGGAGATATATCCCTTGGTGCTTTATAAATACACTCCCATTGATACATTTGAAATGGCTTAAACTATATTCAAAATTGGGAAGAACATTTCTACATACTAAACAATAGTAGTAGAAAGATCGATCAACGAGCGGAAACGAAAACGGATTAGTTGTTAGCATTACAAATCTATCCAGGAATTTTGAATAACCTAATTTTATATTTCTTGCTATCAGGGTGGCGCTTCATTCTGTTGATATCATATACGTATAGGGTGGCCCACCGAAAACGAAGCAGGCGTGTTTTGTGACACTAATCCTCAATTCTTCGAAGAACGCCCGAACACGTCAAATTAATTTGTGAAGAGGACATATAATACGGCTATTTCCGTTCACCTATTTTCAACCCCTAAAAATTTTGAATAGCAAGGGTTATTAAACAGCGAACGGAGATTAAACAAGAACAAAAATATTGATAGAGACAAACAATTACAAAGTACTATTCAGTGTAAAATAAGGAAAGCAAAGGAAGAATGGATGGTAGAAAGATGCAGGGAAATAGAGGAAGCAATAGGAAAACATGATAATTTCAATGTACACGAACTAATCAAGCAGACATGCGGAAAATTTGGCAAGGTGAGACATAATACCATAATAAACTCGGAAAATCAACTCATCGCAACAATGGAAGAACTTAAAGAAACTTGGGAAGATTTTGCGGAAAAGAAATTTAAGGATGACAGAAGTGACGAAGTTCGTCTAGGACCCGAAGAACGCCGACCGTACATATTAAAATCAGAAATGATCAGAGCAGTCAAAACAATGAATCATGGGAAGGCTGCAGGCCCCGATGATATCTATAATGAATTTCTAAAACTGGTAAAGAGGAAAAACATTGATCTGCTAACGAACTTTTTCAACCAGAGATACAAGACAACGGTTATGCCCAATGACTGGCTGCAATCAGTTTTCATCACCATCCCCAAAACATCAAATGCCAACAAATGTGGCCAATTCCGCCTCATAAGTCTTATGAACAACATGCTGAAACTATTCTTGAAGATACTACAACAAAGAATATGTAGAAAATGCGAAGCAGATCTAGACGCTGCTCAGTTTGGTTTCCGTCTAGGAATGGGAACACACGAAGCACTTTATAGCCTCAATATTCTGTTACAAAAATGCAGAGACCAACAGAAAACTGTGTACGCTTGTTTCATAGACTTTCAGACCGCCTTTGGCAATGTGAAGCACGACAACTTAATCAAACTACTCCAGGATAAAAGGCTAGACCCAGAAGACGTCAACTTTCTGAAGAAGCTGTACTGGAATCAAGCGGCAGCAGTTAGAATAAATGACGAAAATACAAAACCTATTCCAGTAAAGAAAGGAGTCTGACAAGGATGCATCATGTCATCGATGCTATTCAACATCTATTCGGATGAGATCTTCGACGAAGCACTTCCGAATACAAAGGAATACATCAAAGTCAACGGTAAACTCATAAACAACCTACGATATGCAGACGACACGGTAGTGTTTGCTGGTAATGCGGAAGGGTTACAACGCTTAGTAGACGCTATAACAGCAGAAGGAGAAATCATGGGCCTGAAAATAAACACACAAAAAACAAAGACCATGGGTTTCAGCAGAAATCCGAATGAACAAATTAACATTAATATATATGGTCAACGCATCAAAAAAGTCCACAAAATAGATGTCTTGGAAGCTGGGTGACAGAAAACATGGACCCTGATCTAGAGATACGTACAAGAGTAGAAACGGCTAGAACAACTTTTATTAATATGAAGAAACTGCTAACCAACCGAGGCTTAAACCTGGCTGTGCGTTTCAGATTCGTCAAGTGCTATGTTTACTCAACTCTGTTATACGGGGCGCAAACATGGACGATGAAGAAAAACACAGAGAAAAAGTTACAAGCGTTCGAACTCTGGATTCTCAGACGAATGATGCGGATATCATGGACAGAACACGTCACCAACGAGGAGGTTCTCAGAAGAGCCGATTTTTTTTTATTTGCCGGCATCATCCCATTGTTGGGCAAGGGCCTCCCCCATAAGGGGGGGGGGGTTGTTGATCTACTCTCCCATAGTGATCAATCCTCGTGGGAGAGAGGGGCCGCGTTAACGCAACCTTCGGGTCACCCATCCAAGTACTGACCGGGGACCACGCTGCCTTAACTCTCCTGATCGTACGTGAACGTGGATTCCGAACATTAGTTTCCGCGGAAATGCAGTACAAAGGTTCAGGGTACTAAATGTTCCCGAGCATTTATAGAATGATTAGACGGCATTGGTTGACCATACATTGGCTTAAATATTTGAATGTTTCTTACGTCAGCGTCACGCCCTATTTCGTAGTTGTCGTTTTCTTTTAACATTTAAAATAGTTTATTCGATTTCAGAAAGAGGTGAAATAATTGCTTTTTTCTCCAGAAACGATTAATGCGCCAGTAGAAGCACGGAATTGTTCAACTAACAATATGCAGATAAGCATGTGAATCGAAAATATGTCTTGGAGTTAGTAAGAAAATTTCGGGAGTTGCGACAGTATTTAGATTGAATGTTTCAGGATCAATGGATTGGAAGAAGAGGCGCTATTGAATGGTCGCCAGATTTATCTCCGCTATATTTCTTTTTGTGGGGTCATTTAAAGAGAAAAATTTACGCAACCCAAATCGATTCTTTACAAGATTTGATGATGATGATTTTCATGGGTCGGAGCAGGCTCCTGCACTTGGGCCACCAGGGCCCATTGTGTTCCCTTGGGGTTACCGAAGACTTCACTCCCTGAACAGGTACGTCGCTTCGGCGAAGGACAGAATCCTGTTCAAGGGCGTGTCTTGAATGTCTCTTGGTTCAAGAAAGGGAGAGTGAAGGTGTTTGCGTCTTAAGGCCGCTAATGCCTTGCATTTGCAGAGGACGTGTGCAGAGGTTTCCCCTTGTTCTTGACATATCCTACACTGGTGTTTAACACAATCCCTATATGGTGGAGATGACTGTTCAGGTGTCCGTGGCCTGTAAGGAGGCCCGTTATTATCCTGCTTTGTCTTCTGCTTAGATTCAGAATATAGTCTACCGATTTAGGCGAAGGGCTCTTGATGAAGGTTCTAGCCTGTCTGAGTGTGACAGCCAGGGCATCAGCATTGCCACTTATTCCACTGTGGCCCGGAACCCATAGGATTTTCACGTAATTCTCCGCTGAGAGTTTGACGAGTGTGGCTCGAAATTCTTCAACAAGCCTAAATCCTATCTTGGGAAATATTAGGGCCTTAATGGCCGCTTAACTGTCCGAACAAATGTATTTACGTCTATATCTTTTATTGAGGTTTTCATTTGCACAGGCAGTAATCGCGAAGATTTCTGCCTGGAAGATCGTAGGATATTTGCCTAGGGCAAATTTGATTTTGACCCAGGGTTTGTCCCAATATACACTGGCGCCGGTAACTTTCCTATTCCGTGACCCGTCTGTATACCAAACTAGGCCACCGGGTTTAAGAAAGGGCCGAGCGCCTGAGAACCATTCTTCCCGGAGAGGGATGTGTTATAGAGAAGGCGCAAGTCCCAGCAGAACTTCCATGGCCGTTGTCGGGGTTGTTCGCATTGAGCCCGTAATGCCCAGACAAGCTAATCTTTGCACACGGGCGAGTGTCGTTCTTGTAGTGGTCAGTTCTGATCGTGGCCACCAGACAAGGGCGGCGTCTGTACAAGATTTTCGACAACATATAATCAAACGAATGGCGCCTAACCACTTCACAAATGCTTCAGAATTTGCGACGACATTTTGGACAGAAAATGTATCATTGTGTGCTCACTTGGAACGTTTGCTACCCTGCAACTTTGGTCTGCATTTCCGCGGGACCTAATTTTCAGAATCCAAAAATAAAAACACTGCTATGAAGTAAATGCGTCGAGCTTTCAAATGGTATTTCTTCTGATACCCGTTGCCATTTAAAGTTCTTAGGGTGAAAATCACCCCAATTTTGGGGTTGAAGATAGATGAACCGAAATAGCTATATTAGATGTCCTCCTGGCAAAATAATACAGCCGCTTCGGGCGTTTTAAAATAATTGAGGTTTGGTGTCGCAAAACCCGCCTGTTTCGTTTCAGGTGCGTCACCCTGTATATTATTGAGTACTAATTGAATCTGTGAGCTACACCCCACGTTTTATTTGGATTTTGGCCGCGGGTTGCCCACCCCTGTTGTAAAATATAGTAAAGTATTTCGTAGAATTCAAAATTTTGGCGAAGGGAACGTTGAGACAGGTGGAAGGGATATAGAATTGATAATACTACCTCCATAAATTAGGTATGTAAGCTACTACTTAATAATAGTACATTATTATACATGGGTAACATAAGATGTTCTCTGTTCGACTTCAATCTTCCTGACACAACGTAGTTTAACAGGGGTGTGTTGGAGCAATTCTGCTTAGAAGAATGTTGTTTAATGAAGTGTATTTTAAATTGTAATTTTTGTATGAGTAGGATATCTTTAAAACACTAATTTTAATAACTTGTTAATTTGCCAGTTTGCTTCATCATCTTGTTTGTATTACAGAGTGTAAACAACAGTACTATTCCAAGATCAGAACCTATTTCTGTAAAGCGGTCGGAGCACAGGCAGAACGACATCGATATTAGCTCTCTTTCGCCACCCTCGGTAAGAAAATGTGTATTTCTATATATTACATGTATGTCTTACCTCATCAATCCCATAGTTTTTTCATTTTAACACACAGTTTCGCATAATTTCGCTAATCTATATCGCCAATGGTATTGCTATTATACCTCGTAAAAATCTACAGACACAATTAAAACGTTTTGTAAATACTTATGGACAATTTAAAATTAATATTTATAAAAAAAAATGTAATGTTATTATGAGTTATACGTATAAAGACTGCAACGTTCTTAAGACATGTATTCGCTCTTTGAATTTCATCATAAGCTGCACAATCACATCGCAAAAGAAATTATCATATCAAAAACGGTTTCAAATTATTTTCTACAATGAAGGAGGCGCTTCCGGCCTTGAAATTGCTGTCATAGTAAAAGTAAAATGTTATCAGTTATTCGAGTTATTGGAGTGCAATCTCAATTAAAAAAAATAATTATAAACTGTTTAGTGGGCGACCAAAAATAATCTCAATTCCAGATGATGTGTTAAAATTAACCTGTTGGATAGAAATCGTAATTCCACTGAATTATAGTCCGAAACTACTGGGGCGCTTTTGAATTTGGATTACGTATATAAGAAGGTTGATCGACATATCTCTGGGATGCTGAACGAAACAGTAATTTTGAATGTTTAACTGTAGTATATCTTTATTAGTCAAAATGTGTGCTGTTTTTATAGGAATTACTTACGTATTTGATATAGACAGGCAGTCGCTGACAAATATTTCCAAGAAGGGCATTGAAATTTCAGTTTTCATCAATTTTTAAAAATATGCAGTGGTTTATAATACAACTGTAATAATTGTTTATGAACATCCTCTATACAAAATCAACATTGCTTTTTATTGAATTCCCGTTTATTTGGAATGTTTCGCTAATTTTATATTTTAATATCGTTATTGTAGGTTCAGTTTGTAATTGGAACTCCTCCAGGAGGTGGACGAAGGAGATCTGCAACAAATAGTTTATGTGAAACCCCACCCAGTATATGGCAGGTTTCGCCAGTTTCAGGTAACAATCACTTTTCTTGTTTCTTTGACTGGTTTACTAAACACCCTTGAAGCCATGAGAGGGATATTTTTTGTTTGTGAAGTTTTGCAGTAAAAATTTGTAGTTTTGCTCTTCCTGTGACTGATCATTTTTATCGATTTTTGTCATTTCAGGAACTCCCCCTCCAATCCTCAGTGGACCACTAGCGCGAGTTCCTATCCTCAGCAATCCCAATTTGTCAGAAAATAATAACCTGCAGAAGTCTCCAATAATGCCCTTCGGAACAAGGGCCAGGACATTGCCAGAAATATCAGAGTTTGGCAACTTCCAACCCCTTTTCAGTGACAACTCTACGACGCTGGATCATCCTATCTCATTCTTTGCTCCAGAGTTACCAGAAGAGACGCTGTTAGAGGTAAGTTTTCTAAATCTATATGGAACTGGTTTTGACCACAACTGTCTGGAGTCAATTTTTATGGCTTTTCAGTTGATATTAATGACATTGTAAGTTGACACTGCGCTGTAGGTGTAGGAGTTACTGCCATTATTATACAAGATACATCAGCAAGACTATGATGGTTGATGTGTTCTGTGGTATTTAAAATATAAAATAATTCAAAAATTGATGTTGCCACCTTATTCAATTTTTGTTGACAAATGTGACATTTCTAAACCTGAGGAATAAAATCTTCGTAAGGAAGGTGTATTCCATAAATTATTCCACTCCTGATCAAACTAATGTTGAGTACTTTTTTGTTGAAGTTCCACCAGTTCTATCAATTTTATACACACAAACAAAATTATCTACGTTTGTTGTACTACTTTTGTACCAACACCTTAATGCAGGGTCGGCACCCCGCGGGCTGCGGGTCGTATGCAGCCCTCTAGAGCCTTTCGTCCAGCCCGTGTAGTTTCGTCAACAAACTCTTTATCGTGTGGCCCGCGTGATGTTTTGTAAATAAAGTAATCAACATATTTTACTTTTTATTTTTCTTTATTTTAATATGTATTTATTTGCACAAAACAATCTGAAATTGAGTAACATAACATAAAGTAATGACTAACTAGAAAGGATTTACTATAACATTAGCAAAAAATTGAATATTTTGCAGCGGTTTGTTTAAAGGGACAATTGTCGGTTGTCATATTTCGATTGGTTCCTTCTTTTGGTTTTACTAATCGCAAAACTGATTGTATAATAGTGAATTTGTGACGTGGTATACTAAAACCTACACAACCCAATAGCTCGCAGGTACTCACCGTAAGGGTAGTGTCTGCCACCACGCCAGCCTTGCCACCCTGGCTCCAATGCCCTTGTCGCAGGAGCGAATACAAGATTTCGTGAATCGAAATATATACCACTTCCCGATTTAACGGTTAAAATAGCGTCATTGGTTTCATAGCTTAGCTTACAAAAAACCCTTTCCTTTGAAGTGTCGTATGATGTCCGCTCCCCACTTGTCCGCCACCACTTTTTGGTTACTCAAGTGACCCGATTCCTCGAAAAGGTTGCCGGCTTCTGCTTTAATTGACATATTTTTTTTAAATGTAGTCCTCTTGGTTCCCCCACATTTCTGAATTTTTGTGTATTTTAAATACTAAAGGCGATAAGTAACCCTCGGCATTGTGCTTGACTGACTCGCTTTTTATCTACATCTTTCTTAAATTTATTTTAGAGGGAACATAATGAAACATTAGCCAAGATAAACTTTGTGCTGGCATTAAGCGGTTGTATCTTGGATCTGGCTGCTGCAAGGGCTGCCCCGTTGCCCGCGCTGGTTGATGAGACCGCCATGAAGACACAACCACAGACTGAATCGGGACGAAAGGCTGAGCAATTGGTGCTACTTATTCGGGCTCTGCAGTTGATTAGTTCTGGGTTGTCACTTGCTTCCCAGCAATTAAGATCCGGGCAGTTGAGGCCCAGCAGCACCGTTAAGCAAGGTTTGAGAGTTGATATCTTAATGCTGATGGGTGTTTTAATAAACTTTTTGTTGCAGTTTTATCACTGTTAAATACTAAATTTAGGGCTACCCTGGCCGAGTGTAAGCAGCTGAATAGTACGGGTTTGCTAACCAAGATAGGGTCGACAAATATCACGGCGGATAAAATATTGTATAATCATGCTATACATATGGTAAGCAAGAGGTTAGGAGAAAACAGAGGAAGGATTTGATTTTTTGTTTGTTTTGTTTTAGTGCCAGTCTGCTGCGTTAGATGAATTGTTTGGAAATCCACAAGAGTGTTTCCAACGGTACCAAACCGCCCAAATTTTATTGCATAGTCTTTCTCAGCAGGTGCAGAATCAACATGATAGAGCTTTGCTAACCAAATGTAAGTGTTATAGTAATGTACAAGCTTGCGGGATTTAACCTTGCTGGTGGAAGCTGCGCGGCGCAAGAAAGAGTGGGCACTAGGAGGAACAGAGACGGATACAATGTATATGGGCAGTTAGCAGTTTTGTACAATCAGTAAAAGAAACGCGTGTACGCTTCCCCGCTTTAATTTTAGATTGAAACTCCGATGCACGCACTTTTCATTAGAGTGTACAGCGATGTTGACTGCTACAAACACACGATGCAAATGATATCCAGGCCTTCCCCACTAATTTCGTGGTAGTGCGCAATGTTCACTTACAAACAAGGTTAAATCAGTCGAGCTGTCGGTGGCAGGATAATGCTATTAAAATCTGGCAACACTGCCTCTTTTAAAATAGGCAGCAGTCAGTAATGGCCAGGATTTTATTCTCCAAACAAAAGTCTAAATTGAAGTGGTTTAATATATTTCAAAGATATCTTTAATTCCTTAAAAATGTCTAAGATATTTTTTATTATTCACCACTAAATACTTTTTATTATTATTTATAATTTATGCGATTTTACTATGAGAATTAAAGTTAGTTCTATATTTTTAAAAATATAGTAAGTGATGATAATTACTTTATATTGATGGAATATTGAAAAGAAAAAGCAAAATATGTCGAAAATATTTGGAAAGAATATCTTTAAACAATTTTAGTTCGAAAAAAGAGCGCGCGACACGGGAATTGTGAAGAAAGGGGAACTTCTTGTAAATTTCTCCAAAAACTGTGATGAGGGGCAAAAAAATCAGAATAGGAATAAAAAGAAGGGAAATAAGAGTAGGAGAAAATAAGATGACAGTGGGAAACGGGGTACACGAAGGAGGGCGGAAGGGAGAGGAGGGAAGAAGATGAGGAAAGGAGAGGAAAAAAGAAATAGGAAAGTGCTTGAATTAAGGCAAGGGAAACGAGAAAATGGGTGCAAATGAGAGGAGAAAAGGAGAGAGGAAAGGAAGAAGGAAATGGGGGAAAGCAAAAAGAAAGAGGGAAATGAGGAATAGAGAAAAGGAAAAGGAAAGAGAATGGATAGAAGGGAAGAGGTTCGCAATTGTTTTTGAACAGAAAGGGCGTAAATTTTTTCTGAGAAGAGCAGGCGAGTATAGGGTCTGGGTGGGATTACGGGACAGCCTTCCGCTGACGCGGTTGCGTCAACGCGCAATTTTGCCGAACACGAAAAGTACGGTTTTGTGAGGTTACGTTGGTACGAAGTTATTCCGGCCCGAATGTTCTCCACGCATCGTCGTGGTGCTCGAAACGTTCTATGCAATAGCGATAACTACGTCTCGGCAAGTCGTGTGGTGACAGAGTTACGGTGCTTTAACTAAAATGCTTTTACGCCGTTTGGCGGCGACTTACGTAAACGGCTTCGATCGGTTCTATCCAACAGGATAGTAGTCAGGACCTCTTTCCAATGGTGGAAATCACATTGTATGAACTCCTTTCCTCCTGAAAATAAAAATCTTGGAAATTTTCAATTTTTACGAATTGATGGGCAAAAATCAGGCTCATCTGTGGACGACTGCTGGCGGGTTGTGCCAGTCTGAACCAAGGTAAAATAAAATTTTTTGGGTGTGTTCAAGGACGCGGTAACTAGTTCGGCGTCTCTGGATGTCGTACCCCCACCTATCGGCGAGACACGTGCAAAAGTGAACCGACCTCGTTTCCTTAGTGTCCGATGGGCCAGGATTCAATCGCTAACCTGTAAAAACTATCGTTTGAAGATATGTTCGAAAATATTTTTCGCGGTTACATCGGATGGCATTTTTTCGGACTGGGTTGCCCCCATACAGCGTTATAGAACTCCGTTCCTAAATCTATCTCGCGTAGTTGCGTGGTTCCGGAGTTACAGCGTTTCATAGAAAATCTTTTCGCGCTCCCCTGGTGGTGGGTGATCGTAATGATTCCGCGCCATCAAGTAGTATTCGCGACGCTCTTTTTTGAAATGTTATGTATGAATTATCTACTACATCTTGAATACAAGAAAAATTATCAATTAAGCAGATTTTTAAGTTGTTGGTAAATAGAGAAATTGAAAATACAGTCGAACTCCTACATAGTAATATTGGAAAGTACCCAAAAAAATCATATAGAAATTGCAGTATACAGGGTGTTAATTTGAAAACGTACAATGTATCATATCTGGAAATAAAATAAAATAGCAATGAAAAGCAACGTTCAGCTTTAGCGGTTGTCATATGTGTTGTTGCAATAATATTTAGAAATCTCGATGTTTCCATAAAAGTTTCTTCAAGATTATTTTTTAACAAAAAATGTTAAAATATTCATAGCACCAGATATTTCTTTAGTGTCGGATCTTGTGTATGTAACTTCTAACTCGGTTTGTAATCTTTTCTTAGGGAGCATGGGATAAAAAGAACCTACTACTCTGCCTAAAATATAAGTACAAAAGTCTCTGTAGGAAAACGATAGTTGTATCACCTGTTCTGTGCTTTTCTCTCCATTTTTTGTATTAAATTTTAATTCGACGTGGGCCTGCCTAATGTTTTAATTTGAGGTTTTTCTTCAATTAAAAGCCTTGAAAAGTCAATCTTTGAAAGGTTATTAACACTATTAATTGTTTACTAGCCACAAAACTTTGGAATAGGAAACTCTGAGCGCGGGCGAATCCGTTTGGTTCACTAAATGAATGTTATAATCAATAATCATAATATACGTACGGTCAGGTGATGTTTGTCGAATACAGAGAATCGTGGGGGCCGAATATATGCCACCTTCACGCCTGAAAATCGCGGAATGGATGACAATTTAAACGTTAAAATGTTAGCTATAGGAAACAAACTTTTGCAGAGTTAGTTCATTTTAATTATTATTTAAATACAGAAAGAAAAGAATAATTTTAATATTTTTATAAGGCGCACCCGTGCGCACTTATTCAAAAACCGCCACTGATTGAACTGTAAAAAAGCATAATAATTAAGAATTTACTTAAACATTTTTATTTCATTTATAATTTAATAAAGCTTAGCTAATTGCATGTTTAGAATCTTGGTCATTAGCTGTACAAAGGTTACAACAATTTATATGCAATTTGCGAATATTTTATAATCCCCTTAACAATTTGTCATTACAGTTAACTAATAAAATAAAAGTTTGAAAGAAAAACATTGCAATATGGAGACTTTACATTAAAATATAGAGGTATTTTTGATGTATTATTTGAGTCTGAAGGTCACGATGCTCGTAAGAATTAATACATATATAGAAAAAAACATTAAATGGGGGTTCACTATATAGGAGTTTGACTGTATGTTTTCAGTAACTTAAAAATATCCCACGCCAAACAATTATATCTGTAAGAAAATATTTTGAAGTTAATTGAACCAATTAAGAAATTACTTTTTGAAATATATTGGACATCCTAAAGTAATATGAAAGCAATAATTTTGTGTACAGAGTGTTAATGAATTGCAGGGACAAACTTTGTGACGCCTAGTTAATCGACGGCGACAACAAAAATAGTTTTATACACACAAAATTATCGAAACATCAAATTCCTAAACAAGGTCCAGGTATCAAGGACAAGGGTTCGACTAGCTACAGTCGAAGAAGGGAGGGTTTGATAAGCCTAGGGGCCACCTGTTTAAAAAAAACCCTTTCCTCCTCGAAGATAACTTTGGGTAAACAGGAACCTTCCTGGATGCGAACTTACCTTGCTTGGTAATATTAAACTTATTTTTCAAGACAGAATAAAACACATTTGTAATTGACAGACTCCCAAATATAATGATCCAGAAAAAAAATAATTAATCAATACAAAAGTATATATGTATGAAGCATAAACAAAAAAAAAAGAATCAGGATCACAACCCCAAGTTGTATATATATACATAAATTCACATTCATGAATAAAATGAACAGACCACAGTACGTTCTCTCTCTCTGATTTAATTTCTACACAGCTGAACCCAACATTTCTAGGGAAAACAATAATGCGTAGATCAGTTTTAAACATAGGAAGCGTTAATCCACTTCTAAAAAAAATGTCAAAGAAACCACCCGAATTCCCGTCTAGAATCGACGATATCGCGAGGCCTCATATACGCAAAACTAGATTAATTACCCAAAATAAATGGTATATGCGCACGGATAATTATAAATTTACGCAAAATTCCCCCTTTCGTTTGAACTTTAAATCAGAATTTTAATCTCGTAATCTGCAGACCATTTAACAAGTTCTCAGAGTACATAAAGTTATTATAATATGAACAAGAATTTTTCCAAATAAAATATTTAACTAAATACCAAAATTTTGTCGAGTATTATTATATTTCAATATAAATATGTTTACGCAATTAAACGAGTTGCAGTTATTCGTCGTTTGATAGTTCTCGAAATTCCGTGGACTTATCAACCCAACGCAGGCAAGGAAAAAAAAGTTGGCTAACAGACCTTGAAGTAGATGGTCTTTACACAATGGACTCTGCATGCACACCTGCTACGCCGATTGTCCCTGCACTGGAATTATCTGGCTCGCGGAATTTCCCACGTCGTTATAAATTCGATCAGTTTCCGGATTTTCCACTCTTCCGGCTGCTGTTTGATGCCTAAATAAATTCAACTGTCTTAAAAAAGAAACACGTGGAATTAGGACCTTCCTAAGCTTACCATACGATGTTAAATTGGCAGAAGAAAAACTCTCCTAGAGTGCACTAAATTAGGATTACTCCCTGGGACAATCTTACTATCACACTACCGTGTTTAAGTTTCCCCTAATCACTTGAAAATTCACAAATTGGAATAATCTTCCGAGTCGTAACGACCTTAATTAAAAATTCAAGTCTGCACTTCTTGAAAATAGAATACGTTCCCCCTTAATCCAGCTGACTGCGGTCCGAGAATCGAAAATTCACGATCGATGCGCAGAACACAATATGAGGACAAATTTTTGAATTCGAAACCCGAAGAATGCCGTCCAAAACGCTGTAATCGGAATACACTCCTGATATACACCACGCGTCAGAAATCACACGTTACAGATTCTAGAGATAAAGTATACATGAGAACAAACATTTTTTTCTTAATAAAGCGACTACATGTAGACAACTCAATTTACTACCCACTATTTGTTTCCATAACGACGGAAATTAATACAGGATAAATAAAGCCCTCTTTCCCAATTTTCAAATTTAATTTCCGTCGTTATGGAAACATATAGTAGGTAGTAAATTGCGTTGCCTACATATAGGCGCTTTATAAAGAATCTTGGAGAAGCTTTATCCCTGAAAGGAAACACTTTTGACCATGCATTTATTAACAAAAAAAATGTTTGTTTTCATGTATACTTTAAGCCGTAGAAGTTTATCCCTGCAATTCATTAACACCCTGTATATTTCAATATTATACAGTGCGGTCGTAAAATGTCCTTCCCCCTACTGCCATCTTGAACTATTTTTTGTAATTTGAAAGGTATTTTAATTCTGCGTCTGATCCTTGAGTTTTATAAGAAAATATTCATCCGGAAAAAAATGACAGATGAATGTAAATAACAAGTTTATGGAAAAAAAAAGGCACCCGGAAAATTTTGCGATTTTCGCTCCGGATATGTTGTTGGCCTCGTCGAGAACAACAACTTTTCCTTATGGCACTTTCCCGTAGTTCGTATCGTCCGGTCGCCAGGGGCTTCCAAAGTCGAAACACGAATCGACGTCCAACACGTGTCCACGTCATCGCAGCGGGTCGGTCGCTAGCTTAATATGTTCGCATAAGTACGGCTCATCGACGGCCGGTTTTAGCACACCCGAAGGGGGCGCGGGAGACGCGGGCTAAGTTTTTATGCCGATTTTTACGGTTTTATTCGACATTTCGGCGTCCCCTTCGAGGATGCTAGAACCGCCTTCGCCGACCGTAGATGCGCCGTACTTATGCGAACAGATTAAGCTCGCGACCGACCGGCTGCGATGACGTGGACACGTGCTGGACGTCGATTCGTGTTTCGACTTTCGACACCTCTGGGGGCCGAACGGTACGAACTACGGGAAACTGCCAGGGAGGACATTTTACGACCGCACTGTTTATTTATTTTGCGGTATCCAAAGTATTTTTTCAACATGCAATATATTTATTATTAAACAAAACATGTGATTAGGTATATTAATACTATTACTATACGAAATCATAACCATATCTTGTATGTTTTTCAGATAAAGAAGCGGTTGAAAAACGCCTCTACGTTTTACAGCAGCAAGGTTACATTTACACAACTGATCTCAAGCTGACTTTCTAGTTAATTTTTCCTCTTGCATAGGTCTCTCCATTTGCTGGTGATGGCTAGTGCTAAACTAGACTAACTCTAAGTTAGTTGTAGATTGCTCCTAGGCATGTCCATCAAAATTCGAAACCCGTTTAGTTCGAGTGCTGTTTGTTTTAAAAGTAAGTTTTTGAATGAATGCCAAAATGGTGAAGTTGAAGAGCGTTTGTAAGATAAATCTGAAGTTTGCTGAACAAGACACGTGTCAAATTGGTCGTAGAGGTCAGCAACAAATGGTTGTCTCACCAGGGTCCCTGTTTTGAACCTAGCAGCAGAAAATTTGTTATTTTAGGTTTGTTCGAGTTTGGCAAACGACAGAACTGTAAATACATAGTTTAAATACTATAAATATCCAACAGTAGCTATAGATGGTAATTATGTAAGTACCAACAAACATAAATTTACTAATACCATTAATTATAATATGCTGTAAAAACTGGAAATGTATATGTATTTTCTTTTTGCTTGGAAGTACCGGGTGTTCATAAACGATTAATTTATCTTGGATCTTACTGTAACGGTCATTGGTTTTTTGAGGTTATATGTGAAGCTTTGAATGAGCGATGGGTTAATTTAAAGGATAACACAAATCATCTTCTGTGGGATCAATTGGGCAGTAAAGAATTTTTGTGTTTTCAAAGTTAGTTTATGTATTTCTCTAATTGTTTGCGGACACCCAGTATGAAGCTCATATTTCTACTGCACTGGTTAACACAATTGCATTGAAAAAAGTTTTATCACGATGCATGTGGTTCAAGAGGTGAAGGATTTCTCAAACTGCTGTTTGTAGTTTTCCTGTAACAAGTAATATATACCACAAAATTGTTTGGGACTCACCCAAAATACGTATAGCAAGTGCACTTCTGTAAAATTGAAAACTTTGCTGCGGAATACTGCCCTGTATTTTCTCTAAGACCACAAAGCCGGTTTTCTTTTTATTTTAGCGATGAGTTTTCAAAGAATTATCACTTGCATGATTTGGTTACATTGTACATAATGTAAAAAAAACTACCTTCCATTATTATGTAAACAGAATACCTCTGTGTTACAAAGGGTATCATTGTATATGCCTAAACGTGTATAATAATTAAATGGATATTTGTGTTTTGAAGTTAATTCAGTGCTGTATGTTATACTAGGCAATAGAAATTTTGATGTTGTGTGACTTACTGACACAATGGTCATTGGTTAACTTTTTGGATTATATTTATTTTGTTCTGTACCGTTTTCCGATTTTACATTGTTTAGAAAATGTAAACCTAGTGGTTTAATAATGAAATATAAATAAATAAAGTATTCCGTTTGTGTTTCATTTATAACAAAGTGAAGGTATGTTAAAGATTTTTTATGTAGCTCAATTGCAAATCCTGTGTGCATCAGTCGTCTTTTTCTAATACAGATACAAATTGTATGAGAAAACTATATCAATTGTCACTCTAAATGCACTGTGAGTAGCTTATGGCAATGTATGAAGCGTTGCTGGTTCCACAAACTACTCCGTAAGCCCTGTGCGGTGGGATAAGGCTGAGCTTGTCTTCCTTGGAGGTCCTAAAACTGTTAACTTTTTCAGGTGTAGTCAAGCCACTTTATATATTTATGTATTATGAATGATTTAATTTTATCTATTTAAAATACTATAATATTTATCCAGTGAACTGTATACTAACGTAACTGGAAAGGCTAGGCGCATAATATTCAAATGCACAGCTGAGTCAGGCGCAAGCGACTGAGTTGACTATATACTGTAGGATCTCTGTCATTGTCTTACTCATGTAGATAGTAGGCGGAAATCTACAGACAATTCGTTTTCATAATTTATTTTAGTGCATTTTATAAATTTTGATATTTTGTTGTCAAGTATTCGGTGTCCTTAGTGGGAGCTTCGAAAAGGTTAAATTACTTTTAATTAGTTTGTATTGAGTCTAAAATACTAAGAATGGAAAACACTCTTGGTCTTGCAAAGGATCTTCTTAGTTTAGAGGAAAACCCTTTAACATATTTTTAAGTTACAAGTGCTCTCAGAATCACCTGGAATTATTTTGTTCCTGCATTAGATCACAAGGTGGGTGGAACAATAATCCTAATTCACAGCAATTGAAATGGTCTTTAAGACAATTATTATTCAAAAATTCTGTAACTGCAAATGTTAATGCAAATTGTGTCGATTTCGGAAACCACTGCACTCCTGCCTTTGAATTTAGATCAGATGATACACACAAGCAAGACATATCTAATAAAACTGAAGATCTAGATGAAATTAAGAGTTTTATTGAATTTGTAGACAAAAAAACTTTAACTGTTTTTCAAGAAAATATTATTTATTACATTTCTGGTTATTAGCCCAGTAGAAATCGACACTAAAAAAGGCTAAATTCGCAAAGCATGATGTAGTTCTGATTTTTTGGTATGTTGTATGGACCACTTAGGGTAGTGTGAATCCAAATTTGCAACTTGGAGAAACTTGTGCTCGCTGCGCACCACGCGAAAAACTGCGATATTTTGGGACTTTTTTGACATTTGGCTCTAAAAGTCATAAACTATGCGTTTTTCGACAAGCAAATCTTAGTACTTTTTAAAGTTAATTAAATTTGCAGCAATTTAAGCCCAACCGCAGCTCTATAAACCCTATAGGGACCAAGCTGTGGCCCTTCGAAGATGGTCCATTTTTCCCGAAAATTGACAATCTTAAGTTTTGCTCCCCTTCGGAGCAAAATATTGGCAAAATCGCTCGTCCTATGAGAAAAGTCATTAAAAGTAAAGTTGTAGTACATTTAATTTGCTTTCATTATAGCACAGAACGAAGTCTGTGAGGTTGATAGTTCACTCACAATCTCGAAAGAACGAAAAGATGGTAAAAATTGATTTTTCAAGTATTGAGACAAATCTCTTTGAATACATATTTGTGTGTATAGTACAGTCGACCCCACGTCAAGCGTAACACTTTGGACTTTGTACCAGCCGCACGGAGAATGCGCGCCATAATAGTGAAGTGCCAAATGGGTTTGAACTGTTTCTTCACGCTTTTACTGGATGTGACACCACCTCTGCCCTTTTCTGGCAGGGAAAAGGGAAATTGTGGGATCAATTTCAGAAGAGGAAGGACCTAGTAGACCTGGCTGCCATCTTCATTTAACAGATGCAACGCATGAGAGTATTGCGGAAGCTAGCGAAACGTGTCTGGAGGCTCTTTACGGAGGTGTTCCAGTCACTCAGAGACTGCACGACCTGAGGTTCCAGCTGTTCGTGAAGACAGCAGCAAATGCGAAGGTAAATCTGGCACGTTTACCCCCAACCACCGAGGCTTCCTCTTTCCATGCGTTCCGCACCTGCCATCAACTTCAAAAGTGGCTGGGGGTGGAGAAGAACCCCACCGAGTGGGGTTGGGAAATGAGCTCCTATGGCCTCATCCCAATAACAACTAACAAAGAGCCAGCCCCACCACAGCTTCTCAAAATCATAGCCTGCAAATGTAAGAAGGGATGCAGGGGGGCGTGTACTTGCCAGAGAGCTGGGCTCAAATGCTCGGTTCTATGCCTGACTGCTCAGGAAAATCATGCTATAACGTTGCCTTGATTTCGATAGACGAAGACGAGGACGATCCTGAGGAAGCTCAGGAAGAACATGAATCTGAAGAACGTGCCGAACCAGAGGAAGATCGTGAAGAACCTGAGGAAAAACGTGAAGTTGAACCTCAACCAAAAAAAAAAACGCCGAGTGACTGATCATTAATCGTTACTTCCAAATATACATTATTTAATTATTCGAGTTGGGGCTATTGCAAGGTCCGAGTCTAGGCCTTGTATCACTGTGACCATCGCCCCCTTTGCTACAGTTCAGTGCTAAGATTTGAAACAGTTAAAAACTTCACAATGTTTTTAACAGTGAGTTGTTTTACCTCATCTGGGTGAAGTAAATAGTTACCAAGGTGGGCATTTCTTTTACGTATCAGTAGGCCGCACTCACACAAGAGATGTATGGGTGTTTCATCTGCTTCTTGGCAGAACCTGCACACTCTAGTGTCCCGGAGCTTGAGGTTGAACATGTGTTTGTTCAGGCCGCAATGCCCTGTGAGTACGCGTAAATTATTCCTGTTCAACGCTAAAGTGTCATGGTTATTGCTCTTTGCATAAGGTACGAGATCATACTTTGACAGAATCCCCGGACAATGATCACCGGGTCAAAAGCGTAACCTAGAGTGTCCATCCTGGCTTCTGCCATCTTATGCAGGAGCTGATCTACAGCAAGGGTCCATAGTAAGGGCGAGAGGACGCCTCCTTGCGGGCAGCCTCGTGTGGTAGTAACTTCAGGGTTTGTTCCGTGGACGGTTACCTTGGCAGTACGGTTCGAGAGCATCGCTTTTACCCATCTAGTTGTTGTGGGGTTCACTTGTTTGCTTTCCAAACTCCTAACTAGGCAGTGTCTCAATCGGCGTATTCTCGAAAGAACCCCCAATGTCAAGAAATACATATAGTGCAATTTGTTTGTCTTCCAATGCCTTTTCCACTCTGTCCACAAAGTTTCCGTGGATTTACCTCTACGGTAGGCATGTTGGTTACAACTAATAGGGTTGACCGTTAAGGCCTCTTCCCTGATATCCCTATCCAGTACCTCCGCCATTGCTTTCAATAGAAAGGATGTAAGGCTGATTGGTCTGAAAGTCTGAATTTGTCCAAATATACATGTAGGTACCTACAACTAATATATGTATAAGTTTTTAATTTAAAACCTGTTCTTTTTTCTACTTTTCCGAAATTACTTTTGTTAATTAACCAAGTCTGCAAATTAAAAAGTAATTATCGTTTATACATGGTTTTATGCCTTTTCGTTTGGTACGATCGACAGCACATCATGCGTAACACCACCAATATAAACTGAACTCTGACTACTATGGCGCACATTCTCCGTGTGGCCGGTACAAAGTCCAAAGTGTTAAGCTTGACGTGCGGTCGACTGTACTATACACACAAATATGTATTCAAAAAGATTTGTCTCAATACTTGAAAAGTCAATTTTTACCATCTTTTCGTTCTTTCGAGATTGTGAGTGAACTATTAGTCTCACAGACTTCGTTCTGTGCTTTAATGAAAGCAAATTAAATGTACTACAACTTTACTTTTAATGACTTTTCTCATAGGACGAGCGATTTTGCCAATATTTTGCTCCGAAGGGGAGCAAAACTTAAAATTGTCAATTTTCGGGAAAAATGGACCATCAGGATTTATAGAGTTGCGGTTGGGCTTAAATTGCTGCAAATTTAATTAACTTTAAAAAGTACTAAGATTTGCTTGTCGAAAAACGCATAGTTTATGACTTTTAGAGCCAAATGTCAAAAAAGTCCCAAAATATCGCAGTTTTTCGCGTGATGCGCAGCGAGCACAAGTTTTTCGAAGTTGCAAATTTGGATTCACACTACCCTAAGTGGTCCATACAACATACCAAAAAATCAGAACTACATCATGCTTTGCGAATTTAATGTCGATTTCTACTGGGCTATTATATAGTTCGCAATTTAATGAGTCGGTTAACTTGTAGTTATTGCATTGATATATTATTATAGCAAATATTGATTCAAAGCAAAATCGCTTGTACAGTGCAACTGAAAAAAAGTTTCGCAAAATTTACTAACTTTGTAACTCATGGTGGTCTGATACGTCGCGTACATTGTATACCGAATTGTTAATTTTACTCAAAGACAATTTCGCTGTTTACATGAAAAGGTTAGTATACTGAACAGTAAAACAAACATGCAGTTTTTTCCAATAATTACAGCAATTAATTATTTTTCAACAAACATGAACTTGTTTCTACCAACACATCCTGCTATACAGGAGATTCTTGCTGAAGATTTACATGAAATCCATATTATACGAAAAATTATTGAAATATTTCTAAAATGCAGAATGAATCATCAATCTAAATTATTAAATTTAAAATTGCATGGAAATGCATCAACAGTTAGACAAAAAATGACCAAATTAGTACTGTTTAAGAATCGTTAAAATTTAGTGTGAAGTTAGTAATAATCGGAATGATGTAAAACCATAAAATAAAAAATAGAAAGTATTTTTTAATTACGAAATCATATTTTCCTATATCTATAAGGCGGTATATTCCTTAAAATGTATGTACAATAGTAGACACATAAGTTCTTGGCTTAGAAAAAGTTCTGAATTGAATTAATTTAAATAAATATCCATAAAAATAATAATTTTTTAATTTCAGACGCCTACTACCACGTATAAGTTTATGAGACAGAAAGAGCGCGCAATACTACTACACTACGGGTTGCATAAAAATGAATGTGCCTCAGATGCTTAGCATTGTGTGTCCTTTCCAGTTACATTAGTATACAGTTCACTGTTTTTATCAGAATCCAGTAATTAATTTGAGCTATTCCTCAAACTAAAATGTAATTTACCCAAAAAACTGATTATATCAAAGGACGTCTCCAGCAATGACATCAAAAATGATTACCCTAATAGAATTAAAGATTTCTTAAAGTTTTCACCCCACTTATTTTGTAGACCAATTTGAATTAATTACTTTTTAATAATTATGCACAACTTTCACAAAGTTAGTTATTATCTAAACCATAAAGTTTGAACAAGGTCCAAATTTAAGCAAGAGGGTGAAATAAATATATATATATTGCTATGTTATTTACCCTAAATATTGTAATTATTCTAGACCACTTTTACGATGTGATTTTTGCTTCGTAACGCTTATAATCTATTCACGATTGATTTGCCATCCAACAGGCTGTGGAAATCTGAGGGAATGTGTGGTATCATTGAAATTTGTCAATTAATTAAGTTGGGTTATGCTAGTTTTTCTTGATGGAGGTTATGTTTTTTGACAGCAGGCAATGTTGCCAGTGGAGCTTGTTTGTTCATTTAACGTCCGCCTATTGCTGCTCAATATTGGTTTATAATA
>JABXWE010003660.1:0-36828 GCA_014611495.1 Limonius californicus
TTTTGCCTGATCTTGCTATTAGTTTTTGTTCGCGCTCTACAAGCATGTGTGCATTAGTTTTCAGCCTACCCTCGTATTTCGTTTTAATAAAGTCGTAGGTATTAAATATCATATTTTTGATGAATGTTTACACTTTACAACTTATAAGAAACGTGTAAGTACCTACATCCGAAATCATGCAGGTTTGTCACAATCTATACATATATACCTATATACACTTGCAAAAAATGATCGAACCTCTCCGAATAAACATTCTAGTTACGTCACTGACATATCCTAATCAAAATTTAGAAAGCATCAAATTTTTAACGATGAGAAGACGAATGATGTAAAGACAAAACAAAGCCATAAACAAAAATACTACGAAGCATTCCTATAGTCACTAATGATTCTAGAGGAAAGCTGCAGGAATGTGACAAAATAAGTACTGTATTGTAGGGATATTCAGTAATATCAAACAATTACATACTCAGAAAATTTAATAGCACGTATAAGAAAACTCAAAAAAATGAATAGCAATATGAGACGTCATTTTTTCAATATTAAGGAGTTTAAATTACTTCAGCACTTAAGGCAAAATTACAAAATCATAAAATATCAATCCTAAAATGTTTTAAATAGTTAATAAAATAAATCCAATAAAGCTCAAGATTGCAATTCCAGGAACTCTATAAATATTTCTCTGCGAGGATTATATTTCCCTTTGCATTAAGCCCATTGTATCAGCTTTAAAAGATCTTATTCCTTCGGGCCCGTGTGTCGGGAAAGCGCTGCAATAATAATTTATTGATATGAACTGAAGTGTGGTTTTGCACACACCGCGTTTGAAAATCACGCAACCTTCTATCTCTGCCTGCGTAAGCAGGAATAACTTTATTCGCGTAGTCATTGATTTTCGTCAGCGGAATTAAAGCACGAATAAGCGTGTTCGCTGAACAACTGTTTGGTTAAACTGTGTCTTTATTTGGATGCAATCCCTTTAATTACACTTCTGAAGCGCATATAACTTTCTGTTTTAAATAAATTATCAAAGGTTTGTGTACCTAATTAGGGCCGTAGTTATTAAAATTGAACATTATTTGGTCACCTGAAAAACTTTTTTTTTTATAATTTGTGGCATGGAGAATGTATGTAGATTTTGCAAATGCGTATGAGGCGTTGTCTATATTAGTTGGATGATATTTAACTTAGTCTTAGATTCAACGCCAAGGTAGCGGCGTGTGTCCGATTTGATCATAATAATACTGATAAGTTCGTCTAATCCCAGCCACATCCAGTAGTCAGCCACACGAAAATAAAGTTAAAAAATAGAAATACAAGTTATAATACAGCTTTCCAGTGTTCAGCCGCATTTTCGTGCCCGTTTCATCATAAATATTATATACATAACCTAACAATTGATTACGCTAATCTGTTTTGTAGTGTGATATGTGTTGAAGGCGCTAAGGTAAGAAAAGTGTAAATATTTGCTTTCTTGCTTGTGATTACACAATAGGAATTAAATGTTTACCTACATGAGATATTGACTTTCGGTTTTTTGGCGGAAATAAGTATAAAATAAACTTTTGTTTTAATGATCCGTATAATCTAAAAAATGTCATATTCAGCAAATTTTGGTGGCGGTTGAAGACTGGCTAGTCAAATTCAAATAACTTCTAGGTTCAGCCAATTGGTTGACGACTGGTACTTTCACGTAACTTTCAAAACTGAACCCAATTTCTGTTGCAAATAAAGCACACTTCTGAAACATAAATGAACATGTAATTTCAGTCACCAGATATCATAAAACTAGTAGCCAGCCACTGAACTCTTGAATGATGAAGAATCCCTCAAGATAGGCGTAATAATAACCAGTACACAGCCGCCTTGAGTAATAACGTTGGTTACGGAGGTAGATGTTAAAAATTGTTTCTCCTAGGCCATGGGTCGCTACAAAAACCGTGAAGCATTAAAATATCCTAAAGAAGCTTTAGAGAATACTCTTAAGGCTATTCCTGAGGACAAGCTAGGTATAAGAGAAGGTAGCAGAAAGTTTGGTGTTCCTCGGGGAACTCTTCAGGATCGAATTCACGGTAGAGTCAAAATAGGTTCTCTAAATATGGGCCCCGGAATTGTATTGACCAAGCAAGAAGAAGATGAGTTTGAAAACTGATTGATCACGGTTGCAAATTGTGGATTCCCTCATACATAAGAAATTCGACTTGTTAAACACCGTTGAGGCAATAATTTCAGACAGCGGCCGGAAGATACCATTTAAGAACGAAAAACCAGGTCATCAATGGTACAGTTCTGTTTTTAAAATACACCCAAAACTGGCATTGCGAGAAGCCGAAAGCATTACAAAGGCAAGGGGGGTGGTGACTGAAGAATGCATTAAAAAATGGTTTAGGGAGGTTCAACTTTTTGTGGAACACTATAAAGCGCTTAATATATTAGACGATCCTTGTCGAACATATAATGGGCTCGAGACTAGTTTTTCGATGTGCTCAAAAAGTGGAAAGGTTTTGCCACCCAGGGATACAAAAATATATATGAGTTAAAAAGGGGGAATGAAAACGAAACACTCACCGTACTCATGGTTTTTTCGGCCGATGGAGAAACGCTTCCACCAACGGTTGTATTCTCTTTTATTAAGTCCAACAAAGCAATTGCAGACAGTGTACCCCCTGAATGGTTTCTAGGACGTTCGGAAAGTGGATAGATGAAAACAGAGATTTTCTACGAGTATTTGGCTAATGGGGTAGATAAGTGGCTTGAAGTTAATAATATTTCAAGGCCAGTACTGCTTTTCGTTGATGTGCACAAATCATATCTGTTAATTGAACTTAGCCAGTTTTAACATAATCATGGAATTGTATTGTACGCACTTCCGCCCAACACAGCGCATTTAATGCAGCCTCCGATGTAAGCGTTTTCAAGCCACTTAAAACAAGTTGGAAAAAAATCAGTTAGGGAGTGGCAAAGTAAAAGCGAAAATGTAAACTGCGTTTTCTCCTCTTTTAAAGATAGTCCTGGATGATAAAAAATTGTCTGAAACGATCAGAAATGGTTTTAGAAAATGTGGCCATTTTACTTTCAACCCAGAGCCAGTCGATTATACTAAATGTATGCAAAATACTATGGAAAACATACAAATAGAAATAAATTCGGACGAAAAAAGTAAAGAGAAAAAAGAACCTGAAATCACCAAAGAACATATTGAAATCACAATCACAATTAGTTCTAACAGAAATTACAGGATAGATTCCTTGCTGAAGGTACTGACAATATAAATGCAATACAGAATCAATTAGAAAACAACAAGAATAACTGCCGAAAAAACAAAAACTTTTGAATGTTTACTAGATGGTTATCTAAAAAAGTAGAAAATTCAAACACATCACAAAGAATTAATATGAACTTGGACTGTTTGAAGTTTGACCTGGATGAATCTATGAACAATGGAAAGACTACAACAAATTAGCAATTTCACTGAATTGCCTTTACAAAAAGCTGATACTCTGCTAATATTTTTAATCATACACAAGTCTAAGGTCCTTTTGCCCCAGGCAAGAAAACAACACGGTATCTTAATTTAGCAGAGGCGCTGCCATAAAACTCCGATTCCAAAAACCACGTGCGTTCACCCTCAGAAGCTTTCTTTGACTCTTGCTTTATCTTATTTGTCATCGGCGCTGATACAATAACGAGCAACCGCGTCGAGGGAAGGTGTTAAATCGACTCCCTAGAAGACGCAACGCGAATCTCCAACAGCTGGAAGATTTCATCATATGGTGCAAGAATTCTAGAACAAGTCCTATACGTGAAACATCTGGCCATCGTGCAGACAAAAGGATTCTAAGAACTGTTTTCGGTCGGTGCTAAAGACTAAACATGCCCGACAAGCGTTTCCTTTCGGAAGCTTTGAAATAGTAACCCCCCATAAATTAATCTTCGAAAATAATAAAATAGTAGTCGATTTAAGAGCGGCAATTAAAATAAAACTTTAAATTGTAAGGAGCGGCAAAACGAACATAACATAATTTCAAGTATTATAATGTTAATAAACAGTATATGGCCATCAAAGCCCCATGGTTCGTACGGAATCAGCAAATACACTACGAACTCGGAATGGACACAGTTGAAAAATTCATCAAGAAAACAACCATCAAATTTCTGGACAACCTACGCTTCAGTGATAACAACATCCTTCATCAGCTAGGACGCAGGAACATTCACATCCGCTTGAAACGACGGTTACCACAAGACCTGTTATCAAACTCCGATGGCAACAATAGTGACAGTGAGTGAAACAAATCTCTATAGACAACGAAAAATAGTGCATAATAAGTGAACCCTAATAAACTCGAGGAACCAGCCTCCTCCGAGCCAATTCACATATTTAGACCAAACCGAACAATATTATCAAAACCATGCATAACAGTGTTAATTGTTGAACTGGTTAAAAACTAAATAAAAAAAAAATAAACAGTAAGAATAACAGATTATTAATTTAGAAGATTTTCAAAAAGCCAGTACAAACTGTCAAGCATGTAACGCAGGCATCAAATGTATATTGCAGTATCCGTATTGGGTTGACTATTTGTGGAATGGTGGGTTAGTATTGTCGTGTGAATCACTTAGTGTAATATAATTTAACTTTTTTTAATGTTTGCTAGCTGTGGAGAATCGAAAATCCTCCTACAATTTAGGAATTGTATGTCATTTGATTGTGTTTTTTACAATATATTTAGTGACAACGAGTTCCAACTTACATTTAATTAAATGGTAATAAACTTACTATGTATCATTTTTAAATTTGGTTTTTCATCTATGTCTTGGCACTCAACCATCTAATATTGTTTTAGTTTAACCCTTAACCGGTCAAGCTATTTTAGTAACAGTACCGGACAAGGTGTGTCTACTAGGCACACTACTTTTTACAGTATATATGCTCAAGTTCAACATTTTAAATGTATGTATTTATTTATCTGTATTAAATATAATACTTGTATGCTTGCGGTTTTACATAAAAAACAATTAAAGCAACATATGGAAATACAGTTTTATTAAATTTTAACGTAACTATATTTTGGTACTGTAAATAATAGAAATTAGGCACAATTTTGTCAATTTTTCTTTACACAGCTATGTTTTCCACACACATTTTGTTTACATTTGCTACAAATTTGCTTTTGATTTCTACTTTTCTTAACTGGACAAATGTAACACCGCCTGCGTTTCCCTGTTTGGTTTACTAGTGAAGTCTCGGCTTCAGTATTGGCTGAAAACTGTGTAATGCTTTGCAGGGTGGGCTCCTGTAAGCCCTTTCGAGGTCTTCGTCTGATTTGTGGAGTCACTAATTCTTCTCCTAATTCCCGCAGAAAAATACGTCTTATTTAGCATCTTTTATTCCACTGTGGATGCAAATTCCTCCACAAAACATAAGCAGCAACACCGGCAACATCTACTGCATTCCCAAAAAAATTCTTTTGCATATGTATTCGTGTACTAATTGGTCAAATGAATCGACACCACCCTTTGTATCGTTACAAGTTAAAATTATTTCCGGTTTGTTCTTCTCTTCCGAAATGTCAGCCGATTGATGCACTGTTGAAAGTAAAATCACCGATTTTTTAACTTGCGGAACATACGACACAGGAGCAACTTTTTTGTAAAGCCAAAGATCAGGACCCTTCTGGCCTTGCTTTATTGGGTAGGAACTTTGGTGGTATGTATGTTTTGTTCTTTTTTAGCGTTCCTACAATGGTAAGACCATTATCTAAAAGCTTTTCTGCTAAAGTGTAGTTCGTGAAGAAGTTGTCACAAGTAACATTGCGGTGAGTCCTTTGGTATGGCTCTGTCAGTGTTTCTCCAACGGTGCTTCCTATCTCAATTGCGCTTTGGTTTCCCTCTTTTCCAAGATACGGTATTCCCTTCAAAGGATAAAATGTCTTCGAATCACACAGCCACCATACCATACCGTATAATTACGAACAACGAAAACGCGTCAATAGGTTGTTCAATGAATTTTCCAGAAGGGAGGCACACTGTTTACTGCGGACTTTATAATATTCCGCTTACGGATACGACCACCAATATCATGCGGTTTTGATAACCACACCATCCCATCTTTTTCCACAAAAGAACCTGAGGCTGTAGCTGCTGGTTCTACCTCGTTATCTGAATTTTCCGACTTATCCTGAACATCATCTATTTCAGATGCTTCAGAAAGAACTTCTTCCTCAGAATCAGAATTGAAATCCTCTTCCTCACTTTCGTTTATCAATTATTTTTCGTCGAAGTCTGACAAATTGTCAACATTGTAGAAACACAGCTGATTAGTGAGACACAAAAGGGTGCCAAAAGCATAGTAACAAATGACATTCTGCAACATGTGCCTGACAGGCACAACTGACCGGTTGTGTAACAAAAAAGTTTAAAAATTTTTTTAGAGGATCTAAAGAGAAAAAATTTATAAGTTAAAGCAAAAACGTAAGTAATATACCGTAGTGAAGGATAAATAAAATACCCAAGGCCCAATAATTATTCTGCGAAAAAATACAACCTAAAAACCATCAGGATGTGCCTGTCAGGCACACCTTGTCCGGTTAAGGGTTAATACAGTTTGCCCGTTCCGAATTACTTACGGGTTAAATAGCTAACTATTTTCTCTTACACAATATCGGACACGTAATATAGTTATATTAAATACATAATAATAATTAATTATTTAAAATCAATGTTATATTAAAACAATGCAAAGGAAAGGGAAAACTTGGCGTAATGGTTGCCGTTGGTAGCAAACATAATTACAGTCTCCCCTGTACAATTTCACTATTTTATGTGATACGATTAAACAAGTCGAATAACATAGTAGTGCTCAACATGGATTTCTTTAGATTGAAAAGGCAGAGAAGGCGGTAGCACCGATTTAGTATGTTCCGCCCATACCCTTGCCCTTTAGGTAGTTTGATATTGCATTATCTGCTATACAGTAGAGCAAGTAATGTAACTATAGTAATGCTAAACAAGAAGGTTACAGGCACATTAAAAATATATGGAAGATTGTTTTTCATCTTACTGAATATTATTTTTAATTAAAGTTACTATAAATGAAGTGATAAACTAAAAGAGGTTAAGGGGGGCTATAGTAGTGTATAGTGTACTCCCCTTTCTTCTTTAATTACATACCATCCTCAATATCACAGTATTTTCTGTTATATAGTAAAACAAGTAAAGCAAATGTAATAATGGCCAACAAGATATATTTTACATTAAGTGGAAGATTTGAGGAGGAGTTTGTTATTTTAATGAATGCTATTTCTAAATCACAATAACCAAATGGAAGGTTAAAGATGCGAAGGGGGAGACTATAGTACTTATCAACATACTCTCGTTAATATCACAGTATCCCCTACTGTACAGTAAAACAAGTAAAGTAAATGTAATAATGCCTAGCAAGATAGATTTTATATTAAGGGAAGATTTGAGGGAATGTTTGTTATTTTAATGAATGCTATTTCTAAATCACAATTACAATAAACAAAATGGAAAATTAAAGATGCGAAGGGGGACACTATAGTACTTATCAACATACTCTCGTTAATATCACAGTGTCCCCTACTGTACAGTAAAAGTAGAAAAGCAATTGTAATAATGCCTAACAAGATGGACTTTACATTAAGGGAAGATTTGAGGGAGAGTTTGTTATTTTAATGAATACTTTTTCTAATTCCCAATTACAATAAGCAAAATGGAAAATTAAAGATGCGAATGGGGACACTATAGTACTTATCAACATACTCTCGTTAATATCACAGTATCCCCTACTGTACAGTAAAACAAGTAAAGCAAATGTAATAATGCCTAACAAGATAGATTTTACATTAAGGGGAGATTTGAGGGAGTGTCTGTTATTTTAATGAATGCTATTTCTAAATCACAATAAGCAAAATGGAAGGTTAAAGATGCGAAGGGAGAGACTAGTACTTATCAACATGCTCTCGTTAATATCACAGTATCCCCTACTGTACAGTAAAACTATAGTAAAGCAAATGTAATAATGCCGAACAAGATATATTTTACATTAAGGGAAGATTTGAGGGAGAGTTTGTTATTTTAATGAATGCTTTTTCTAATTCCCAATTACAATAAGCAAAATGGAAAATTAAAGATGCGAATGGGGACACTATAGTACTTATCAACATACTCTCGTTAATATCACAGTATCCCCTACTGTACAGTAAAACAAGTAAAGCAAATGTAATAATGCCTAACAAGGTAGATTTTACATTAAGGGAAGATTTGAGGGAGTGTTTGTTGTTTTAATGAATGCTTTTTCTAATTCCCAATTACAATAAGCAAAATGGAAAATTGAAGATGCGAAAGGGGAAACTATAGTACTTATCAACATACTCTCGTTAATATCACAGTATTCTCTACTATACAGTAAAACTAGTAAAGCAAATGTAATAATGCCTAACAAGGTAGATTTTACATTAAGGGAAGATTTGAGGAGGAGTTTGTTATTTTAATGAATGCTCTTTCTAAATCACAATTATAATAAGCAAAAGAGAAAATAAAGATGCGAAAGGGGAGACTATAGTACTTATCAACATACTCTCGTTAATATCAGTGTATCCCCTACTGTACAGTAAAACAAGTAAAGCAAATGTAATAATGCCTAACAAGATAGACTTTACATTAAGGGACGATTTGAGGGAGTGCTTGTTATTTTAATGAATGCTTTTTCTAAATCACAATTACAGTGAGCAAAATGGAAAATTAAAGATGCGAAGGGGGAGACTATAGTACTTATCAACATACTCTCGTTAATATCACAGTATCCTCTACTGTACAGTAAAAGTAGAAAAGCAAATGTAATAATGCCTAGCAAGATAGATTTTACATTAAGGGAAGATTTGAGGGAGTGTTTGTTAATTTAATGAATGCTATTTCTAAATCACAATTACAATAAGCAAAATGGAAAATTAAAGATGCGAAAGGGGAGACTATAATACTTATCAATATACTCTCGTTAATATCACAGTATCCTCTACTGTACAGTAAAAGTGCTAAAGCAAATGTAATAATGCCTAACAAGATAGACTTTACATAAAGGGACGATTTGAGGGAGTGCTTGTTATTTTAATGAATGCTTTTTCTAATTCACAATTACAATAAGCAAAATTTAAAATTAAAGATGCGAAGGGGGAGACTATAGTACTTATCAACATACTCTAGTTAATATCACAGTATCCTCTGTTATACAGTAAAACAAGTAATACAACTATAATAATGCTAAGCATGAAACTGTTTACATTAAGGATGAAGTTATGACGGATTGCTTCTCATTTTACTGAATACTATTTTTAATTAAATGCTATGACAGAAAAAGTAAAAAGTTAAAGAGGTTAAGGGGGAGACATTAGTATATTGCACAGTATACTCTTCCTTCCTCTACTACTCCTATACAACATAATGTAACTGCAGTGACGACGAATACGCAAATGTATGCTCTAAAAGGGAATTTAACAATTTAAAAATTGTTTCTTGCCTTATCTGAAACTATAATATTAACTAATATTGTGTAAAAACCTATCAATGATTTTAACCGATCGAAATTATCTCTTTAAATGGTAATAATGTAACAAATATACCTAATATTATTAATAACTTGAACAGATTTGAAATATCTGGTAAAATGTTTAATAATATTGCATTCACTTACTCAGTATTCTAGTAGTTTCAAGTAACAAGCGTAACTATAGTAACAACAAGCAACAAAGAATAAGATGTGGTAAATGGAATAGATTCAGAGGGAGGGGTCGGGTGGTAACAACATAGAACCCCCCAATTCCCCCAATTTAATTAATAGTTGTATCATAACTTATGTTTTTCTGATACACAAATTACATGGGATAATCATAGCAGCAACAAACATATATTTATATTCTTTAAGCTTCAATACACCATTGGTAAAGAAGAAGGGAGGAGGGGGGATAAATACAATGTTATTGTTTTGAGAATTTTCATTAGTATTTAGTGCTGCTTCAAAAAAGTGTTGGTTGATATTTTATGCAAAACCAGTGGGGTAACCGTAACCGAAGTAAGTGATTTTTAATTTGACAAAACTAATGTTTTAATTGTTTCGTTCCATTAAATTGAGTTTCAGTCTTGTTGAAATACTACTTTCCGTAGTGGAACAATTTTGTACCATAACCATAATATTATCGCCTACCTACTATATCATTCAATTTAGATCTGAGTTAGAGATTCAGTCAAGGTGTAATTCCTCTGTGCCTAAGTTATTATTTTCTTGAGACATTCAGCACAAATTGCTCCCAACAGCTTATCTCTCATAAAAGGTACTTCACTGCCGTATCTTACCGGAAATGCTAGAAATACCGGACAACCGTCGTGGACAAATAATTAATCCTTCAGTACGTCGGTTTACGACTAGACCACACACGGAACACTGCACCCAAACAAATATCGCCACAAAATAATTTTTCCGATGGAACAATAGTTTGTAATAAATAAACAAAACCGTGAGTCACCTACACCTCGCGATTCAAACCCAACACACATCCTCCGCATTCATGGTCTTCATGGCAACTGGTCTGGGTCTGGCCGTGTTCTGGACGACTTTGTCGGTGTCGTTTTGTGTTTACCGTCCCTCCAGCTACCTAACGATGGTGCTACCGTATTATATCCGTTCTATTCATGGCTGGATTGCGTGATTCTTCTTGAAAATGCTGTACGGGTAGGCTTTTAGCGTTTTAGCGGGCAGATAGGGTTTGCTGCAATCGATAGACCCTGACATTGGCCATGGGGTGCAATGCGAGGTATTTTGCACCTAGACGAGGAACCTTTGGGGGCGAATATTGAGGAGCGTGAGATCGGACACATAACCGCGCAAAAATGTTGCTGATGAGGATTTGCATACAATGGACTCTTTGTCATGGTTCGCCAAAGTGCATAATGAAGTTTACATTGTTGGAGAAATTACCTGTGCATCGTAATAAATTATTAGATTGCCGAATAATTATATCACCTAGAATCAGGATACAGTGACGTCGCGGGGAATAGGTGAAAGTGGCTCTTTCTAGTAAAAAATTAAGATGATTCATATTTTTTGCTCAATCATAAATTAACAAGAAACTTAGATAATCCTTCATAATTTATTATAAATATATTTGGAAAAAGTGGCGTGCAATATTCAACGAACTTTAATATACGGTAATAATATCTAAGAAGTATAAAATATACAGGGTGATTCTAAACGTGTGCGAAAATCTTTAACCATGTATAGCTGAGGTTATTTACCCCTAAATCACTTTATGAAGTTTTTAAAATTTGGCACCGTTATGGAGATATTAGGGCTTTAAAGTTTCTTTTTATATCAAATCATAAATGTAAATAACTTATTTGTTTCTTTTTCAATTTAGTGAACTCCGTCTTTTGGAAAGCTAACAGTTCAATCTTAATTTGCAGTTGAGAAAAATATATAATCGAGTGTGAAAAAGGATGAATTTTAACCAAGAAATAAAAAATTTAGGTAAAAATTGGTAATTTAATGTATATCTACAATTTTTTTTGAAAATTTAATATTTAAAGAGTTATTTAACAACGTTTCAGAAAGAAATAACAATTTTAATACATACACATACCGTGAGAGCAATAATACCCCAATGACACCCTTGGAATTTTAAAATCCTGTCGGATTAATTATAAAAATGTAAACTTTATAAACATTTTTAGCTGTCATACATTAATAATTGACTGTTTACATTTCAAATTTTAGTAGATTATTTATTTAATTATTTAATACAAAGTTATATTTGACACTGTAGTTTTTCTGTGTTTGTATACACTTTTAGTTAACTATATTCAAGGTTACGTTGCCGTCTCAAGTGTCCTGTGGTCCCGTTGGTCGAAGTAGTGAGGTTATGCAGTTATGGGCTATGTAAATAAATGTTTATTAAAAATAAAAATTGTTGCATACCTATTTACTGAGCAATGTAAATAAAGAATTTTACAAGAGATGTTGAAAATGGTGATCATTCTGCTCCAAACATAAATGCACTCTTCTCTTGAGATTTTCAAGCACATTCATCATAATGTCAGGGGCAAGCTCATCTAACTTTTGTGAAATAGCATTTTGTAAATCATCTAGATTCTGTGCTCTGTTACTAAAAATATATTTTTTTATATATCTTAGTAGAATGAAGTCTGAAACTGCAAGATCGGGTGACTTAGGTGGAAACAAACGTCTACTAATTAACCGATCATCGTAAAATTCCTGTAAAATTGTAAGATACGGTTAGCAATTTGTGCTGTGGCATTGTTCTGCTGGAAGTACCCATTTCTAATTTCATTATCGTGAAGTTCGCTGAAAAAGGGGGTAGGATATTCTGAAGATAATAATCGATAGTTATGCTTCCTGCAAAAAAACGTATACGCTATTCCTTTTCTTGAAACAGCGACCCATAAACCGCTGAACGAAGTAAGATCCAATATGTCATTACTATTTATGTTGTTTAAGGTAAAGTTCTAATACGAAAATTTTATGTTCGACTGGTAACATCTTTAGTAGCAGTATTGTAATATGTAATTGTAACGAGTTTTGCTGTAATCAACTAATTAAATAAATAACCTAATAAAATTTGAAATATAAACTGTCAATTATATGTGATAGCTAAAAATATTTATAATGTTTGCATCTTTATCTTAATTACAGTTTAATCTAAGATAGGCTTTTAAAATTCCCAGGATATCTCTGACTTGGGTTTTTATTGCTCTGACAAGTTGCTGTATCCGTTGGATGTGGTATGGATACAATGGCTGACTACTCAGATACGTAAAAAATAATTAGCGCCATTTAAATAAATAATAGCTAGCTTTTTGGCACTCCGACTATTTGTTTATTACACTCGTTCAATGTAAGACACGGGAAAATTATTTACAGTATTAAAATTCGCAGAAAATGTTCAAAATTAAGGCGCTTTAACTAATTTTTTTAAAATAAATCATAGACCGTAAGTATAGCTGCTTTAAATCTTAAGTATCTAAGATTAAGTTAGAGAGAAGAAAATATTACGTCGGTACAAGATTTTTCTTCAAAAGACCGCGTAAACAGTTTCACTTCCAAAAAAGCGCCACAAATTTAGGAATTATTGCAATTGTAGTAATGAAACAACTTGTGGTTCGGTATGAGGCACATAACTACCCTCACTAATTAAAACAGCTATATAAGAAAAATTTCAACATATTCGTAGGGCCTAGTGTCAACGAATTATCATACGAAATACCAAAATTTGTAGACTTGAGGATGATGATGTCAACGTTTATTACTAATTTCTTTCATTACAAATACAGACTTTATTAGATATATTATTCAATAGCACACAATATAGCAAAGGGCCTAGAATTGAACCCTGAGACACTCCGCTACTAATGTTGTAGACTGTAGACCTGAACGCATTAATTTCCTTATTGAGGTCTTCGTAATGCATTTTATCTAGTTGTGGCCTGTTAGAAAGAAGACCAGTCTTAAGGCATTTCCGCAAGCACCATAATATTTCGGCTTACATAATTGAATCTATAATTCATTATCTACCATTGATAACTCTATATTATGCTGAAACTTCGTCTTATAACCATAAAACCAAACAATATTAAAACTTAAAAACCTCAGGTATTTAGATTCCAATCCTTTACTTTATACAAACTTGGTGCGATAAATTTTGAAAATATGGCAAAATTTGTTTATTATCAGGACTCGCCACTGGTATCCTCTAATTAATTTATTCGTTTTTTTTGTAGTAGAAACATATTCGCTGAAAACCTGACTGCTATACTTTATTAAAGGCACAAAACTGCTTCATTTGTTATATTTTAGAGTTTTATGCTTTTAATAATTTAGGAGCGTTTTCTATCTCGACTTCTCCACAGGGTGCAAGCTAGCACCATCAACGCAGAGAATGTAAATATTAATTATGGTGCATGTGCTAGCACGCGATCTACTGTATGCTCAAAACAAGTGGTAGAACAAGTTCTAAATTACTAATTTTCAGACTAATACTTGTAAGTAATGACCGAAAGGTCGAAGTCAACGTTCCGGTAGAGTTTTGGGCGTGTTGTATAATATGAGCTGCAAATAATTTAGTAACTAATGCAAAAATATGATCATCCTAAAATATGTACGATTATATAAGTAATTTTGTTGTTTTACGAAATTACTAAGCAATGAAAAAATGAGGGAATTATTGAATAGAATGCCTCATTTTTGTCGTTTAGTCATTCTAAAACAGGAACCGAAGTTACTTGGCCAATTTAGGAAATTAGTAATTAATGGAACAATGGGAATGTCGCTTTATATAACTAGTAATTAATGGCAAAGTTGAGAAGATTATTTAAATATTTACTTCCGCCAAAAATGATAAAAGGTTGTTTGGGTGTTTCAGAAAATTAGTAATAAGCGGCAAAAATGGATAATCCTAAAATAAGAACAAAAATGATTGTGCGATTTAAAAATTGATGGAAAAACAGAAAAATCTTTTAAATATTTATTTCTGTCATTTTAGAAAATTACTAATTAATAAAAAAAAATGATACCAAAAGTTATTTGGCTGTTTCAGAAAATTAGTAATTAGCGGAAAAATTTAATCATAAAATGAGAACAAAAAATATTGTGCGATTTTAGAAATTAATGGAAAACAGAAGAATCTTTAAATAGTTACTTCTGTCATTTTAGAAAATTACTAATTAATAAAAAAAAATACCAAAAGTTATTTGGCTGTTTCAGAAAATTAGTAGGTAATTAGGGGCAAATCTGGATAATCGTAAAATATGAACAAAAATTATTGTACGGTTATAGAAATTAATGGAAAAACAGAAAAATGTTATATTTACTTCTATTATTTTAAAAAATTAGTAATTAATGAAAAAATGATACTAGAAATTATTTGGCTGTTTTAGAATATTAGTAATTAGGGACAGAATGGATAATCCTAAAACAGGACCAAAAATTATTGTACGATTTTAGAAATTAATGGCAAAACAGAAGATTCTTCAAGTATTTACTTTCGTAATTTTAGAAAATTAGTAATTAATGAAAAAATGATACCAGAAGTTATTTGGCTCTATCAGAAAATTAGTAATTGGGGGCAAAATTGGAAAATCCTTGAATAAAACCAAGTACTGTGCGGTATTAGAAATAAATAGAAAAACAGTAGATTCTATAAATATCTATTTCGTCATTGTAGAATATTATTCATTAATAAATTTAAAACAAATATTTTTCGCTGCTTCAGAAAATTAGTAACTAATGGCAAAATTGGTAAATCCTAAAATAAGACCTAAAGTAATTACGCTGAATCCTAAAGTATTCCCAGTGACTATTTTGCCATTTTGCAAAATTAGAGTGCAATAGAAAAGTAGGAGAATCCTGAAAGAGAACTTAAAACTTTGGTGTTGTGGAGAATTAGGTATTACAAAACAATAAGTGGATGGAGAACAAATGTTGCTGTAATGGTTTCAAAAATTAAAAAATAATAACAAAATTGGGGAATCATAAAATACAACCAAGAACTATTTTTCCGTTTTAGCAGTTTATAAAGAAGAGGATTTCCAAAATATTTATTTTCCATTTTAGAAAATCACTAATTAATGAAAAAGTAAAACTCAATTGATAGAATACGTTGTTTCTCGGTTTCAGAAAATTAGTAATTAATGACAAAATTTGAGAATCTTATAATGAGATCAAAAACTGTTCTGTAATTTTAGCAGTTAATGAAAATTAGGATTTCTAGTTATCTGCCATTTCAGACAATTATTAATTAATGGAAATTCTAAGTTTGTGGAAAAATATAAGACCGTTAACGAGTTGATTTGTCATTAAAAAAAAATCTGCTTAATAGAAACGTTAAGGAATCTTAAAACAGAATCAAAATATCATTCGCCCTTTTAGAAAATTAGTAGATAATGAAATAACGTGGGAATCCGAAATGGAGAACAAACGTTATTTTGATAATTTAGAATATTAGCAATTAACAGGAATATGGGTAAATTCTAAAACCAAACCAAAATTTATTTAAACATTTTAAAAGTTAATGGAAATGTAGAGAACTCCTAAAATAGTTATTTTTTCATTTTAGAAAATTAGTAATTAATGGAGGAATAGCTAAATTTTAGAAACACAAATTGTTTTGCACTTCAGAAATTAATAATTAATAGGTAAATAGAGTAATTCCAAAAGTAAAAGAGGTCACTGAGGGATTATGTTCTGTAACTTTATTGATACCTTTTGCTTTTTCTTATAATTGTTCTTTTATGTGTGTTTTACTCAAGACCAGCATGAAAGATACCAGATGGAATTTTTATCTAAGCATCCTGTACATATGCTACCTGCCGGGTTTATAAATTCTTTTTCAGAAAGAAATATACCTGGACTTTTATTATATAACACCTACAATAGCTACTACAAAACATAGACAAGAATTTCAAGAATGCGATTTAAAAATAGAATTTCGGTAGATTATTACATATCCAATATATTTATCATACCGTATAAGCAGAAAAATGTATTTCGGGTTCGTGTCTTAATTTAGCATTAAAATCACCACAAACGTCTTGTTTTATTGCGCATTGATCAAGATTTCTATAGCCTCTAGGCCGTTTTATAGCATTGCTAGAAGCATAAATGCAATTTTTCAATCCCCATAATTTTATTATTGATTAAAATGATTCGTATTTCAGGCCCTGCTTGCTTTCCCTACCACATCTGCGGCACGTGCCACGACATCTGTTTCACCGGAACCTCTTTGTTGCCCTGCACATCTGCTGCCGCTAGGTCTTTCTCCCTTTCCTCTCCGATCCATCCCTGACCCTGCGATATTTCCCACGTTATTTATCTCACAGGAACTGCTCGGTTTATCTACGAAGCGAAGGTAAAATTCTCGGAAAGAATGTTTGAATAATTTGTGGTTGTATTTAGAAATTTGGTGTATAGGAGAAATTGGTTTAAATGATATTTTGATTAAAAGCAATTAAATTAGTATGGAATTTGACAAAAATACTATGTTAGAAATATAAGTTATTGCTAATAAAATATTAGAGAAAAGAGAAAAACATATTTAAAGAATACTGGAAATGGAGCAATAATTTAAAAAAATATTGTATTATATGTGATGGTTTTGAAATATTGGAAGTTTCTTAACTGTAGGGATCGAGAAAATACTTTTTTTCATTTTCTGGGCAGTTAATAATGTGATAAAAATGAATTCGTAGTGTGTAATTAATTTACTGAAGCATTAAGATTCCCAGGAATCTAAAAAAGCAACACAATGCCTCTTGGGAAAATTAACTCGAAAATTACCGAAAGTTCACAATAAAGAAAGGCTTTAAGGTACAATCGTTAAAGAAAGCCATGCGATGTACATTGTGTGTAACATTGGTAAGGGTCTGATTCCCACGAGGGTAAAAATAAGTCCTTTCATGTTGGGGGTTGGTTTCTCATGCTTCTGGAAGCATTTAGGTACACCGTGCGACAAAAATATTGAATCATCCTGAATTCCTGTTCTAGAAAACATTTTAATCTAAAAATGTTAACCCCTAGCACACGTCCGGTGGGAACCAACACACTAATAAAGAAGAGTCCTTGTTTACAACTAAAGTTTAATCTAATACTATCCTAAGTGTTTTGTTTTGAGTGGGGAGGGTTCATGAAATGTTATCGGAATTCAAGCCAATACTTCTGGCAATAAAATTCCTATAACCACATAAAACACCTCGTTTAAATGCACCAAATTCTTTAATTTCTAAGAAAACACGTAGTACATCAGTGCGTTAGGTGTTGTATGCCTTCTGAATAAAACATCGGTTTCGTGTTCATTCTCTCACGAATCAGAGGGCTGTGACTTCATGACGTCACGGTTATTAAACCGTTTCCGTTGTCGACTGTACCGATTTTTACCTGCTTTTTTAATTAATTACTGCCGTGGAACTAGACTGGTGCTGCTAATGAACAGAAGTCCTCTCCGAAAATAATTACAATATCTTTCATTTCTACTTTTTCCCTTCATTTACTCTTAAAAGAAGATACGCGGGCGTATTGTTCTCATTGAAGGGTCTATTGTTCTCAGGGAAACATTGTTGGGGTTTCATTACTTGCGCTGGAAAAACAACAAAAGGATTGTACCAGCGACCGCCGGTGGTCTTTATGACTGAAATTGGAAATATTTCAATTTATACGCGTTTTTTATGGCATGTAGTCGAAAACAATTCGAATAGCCGGTTACAGGTGGCGCAGAACCGCGTTCAAGCCTAAATGAAGTTGAAAAATTTATGGTAATGTGTTTTGAAATACATAGAACGCCAAGGGAAACTACCATATAAAACGTTATACACGTAATCATATTAAACAATATTTTAGGGACAATAACTATTATTTTTTAACATTATGGGCATTTTAAAAGTTTCTTAAGGGGATATTAAAGCGACTCAAAATAGACCGGAATTAGCGTTTTCTATTGTCGGCGTTGCCTACGGTAATATAATAGACGATCCTTGCACTTGTGGTTTGAAATAATTACAACATATCCAAGATTGAAATAAGGTGACAAATTGTTAAAACACACAAGAACTTTGCCAAAATTGCCAAAAGTACTCCAAAAATACGGTATTTTTATGACATATGCACAATAAATTGAGTGAAATTTTTCGACCTTATAAACTACCATCCTTCAAGAACATAATGCACCCACACCCAATCTCAAGATGTATCTGATTTTCTAACAATCAGAACAATGCCAATTTTCTGTTACAAGTTTACTTTAGCTTATATTAAACGTATTGTCTTTCACATTGGCTGCAGTTCGTTTTCCAACGTTCAGTTAGTCGGTTCGAAGCCCCATGGTGGACAGAGAAAGGAATATATTGGTTTGTCGATGTAAAAAGTTTCATTTAATTTTTGGTAGCCAGGTCGCTTTAGGATCCCCTCAAGGGGGACCCATAATCATCTCAGCAGGTCATTTGTATTTGCTCACTTCCTATCAGATTTTATGTAAATATCTACTTATTTTCGGTGATTCGAATCGGGAGGTTTGAACTCAAACTACGTATGCGATTAACACGTTTGATAATTTGTGTTTATTTGTTTGAGCTAATAATTTTATACCGCAGTTCTAGGTGCTGGAAACTGGTGTTAATTTAAGTGATGCAGGAGGTTCTTCCATTGCAGCATAAATTTGTATACAGAGTGTTTCCTATAATGGGTGTTCAAAAAGAGATTGTTTGCCTGAAGGCATGCTATTTGCGTATTCGCGCGTATACATTACCTCACAAATATAGAGAGTGACAAAATAGTGCTAATTTTTCCTAAGATCTTTATTACAGCAGCTTGGAGAAAACTGTAAATACAAAAGTTGTTTGTTTGATTACTGTGCATAATTTAACATTATTGCCTATACAGATATACAGACTATACAGATTGTTATGTTGTAGTAAAACAATGGACAAGTTCTTTATTTTAAGTAGAACATCCTGTATGTTGTTAGATTTTGGATTTCTTATTTCTTATCTTTACAACTATATAGAGTTTTAGGTATCTATCGCTAATGGTTTTGGTAATAATCAACTTTTCCTTAAATTTTGAAAAAAATGACGTTCTCTCTTTAGTAGTTAGTAACTAAAGAACGCATACAATTTTTTAAAATTATTTTTTTGTTTAAACCAACGCATTTTCACATAGATGCCTTACTCCCGTACTGTTTAGAATTTCAATATCTTATACAGAATATTTCTAATTTACAATTACATTCAATAAAGTTCAACTCCTAATATCTCATTTTATTTAAATGGAACACTGTATTTTTTGCATTTTTGAGGTTGTTTTTCCAAATGTTTATATAATTTTGCAGTTGCCTTGTGTTTCCAGCCATTATTACAATGTCATCCGCGTAGATTAGATCTTTTGTCATTATAGGATTCAGATTATAAGATCCTCGCCTTGTTTTCCTGACTTCGTTTTTACACTTCCTTATTATGTCATTCATATGCGCCATGAAGAGCAATGGACCTAAGCTATCGCCTTCTTTGACCCCCTTCTCCATGTTAAAATCTTCAGACTCCCACTACTTTTTTATTTATACTTTTAATTATTTTTAGTCTAAAATCTTTTCTGTAATTTCTAAGTGTATACAGGGAATATTTCTTTTTAGTATACATTGCCTATATATACTTTTAAAAATAACGCGTCAATTACGTCTATTATGAAGGCAACCAACTATACCGACAACTAAAAAACAGAAGCCAACGTCACGGTAGTTGTGAATTATTTGAGTATGAAGGTTATGTTGATGCAGTATTTATATTGAATAAGTATGTTACTCTGTATATAGGACACAGATGATGACTTTTGTTAAATACAAAAATCGACAGGGTGATGTTTCTGTAAGGACCGTGCACATTGTACTTCCTTTTTACAACACAAATACATCAACAGCAAAGTGGTGTAATGGTCAGCATAGCTGCCTTCCACGCAGTTGATCCGAGTTCAATTCCCAGCCACCGCACTTTTTCTTAATTATTATTTTTGTTATAACTATTAATTATGATTTCTTCAATGTAGCATAAAATACTTCATTCCATTTCTTCGGTTAAAACATGGTTACTTTTAGTTTTTATTTTATGGGTATATATTACGCATCCCTCTGATTTAAATTTTCTAACAATTGTTTGTATGGTTCGAATACAAGGAATCTGGATATTTTAGTGAAAATAAGTCTCTCACAGTTCTTACGCTGTTTCCATTCTGGTACCACATTAAAATTTCCACTTTTTCGTCTTTATTGTACATGGTTGTATAAAAAATGCAGGAAGACACTAAATAAAGGTTAATTTTATTTTTTAATCATGAATTAATTTGATTGCTTTGCTCACAGCATGCTTGAGTTGTCTGTATAGTTGGTTGCCTACACAATAGGCGTAATTGACGCGTTCTTTTTAAAAGTATACATAGGCAATGTATACTAAAAAGAAAAATTCCCTGTATATATGGTCTTGTGTTTTTTCCAGGGCGGAAGGCCGCTTGTTCTTCTTCTCGTTTATATTCGATTTCATTTTGGACACTATTGGCGAAAGACATATCGCAAGATAGTTTTTACAGTTTCTTGTTTTGCCCTTTTTATGTATAGGGATAATAATGTTTCTTTTCCATTCAGATGGTATTTGTTCAGTTTCCCATGCTTGTTGGAAGATAACTTTTAACCATTTATTACTTGATCTTCCTTCTTAGGTACTTCAGGTGCAATAACATCTATTCCTGGGGCTTTACCATTTCGGGTAGTCCTTATAGCCATTTTTCTTCTTCCTCTGTTATATCATTTTCTTCCTTTTCGTTTCGATTTTCATGTTCATGGCTTCTATTTCTTGATGTTGGTTTCTTCTTACGTTTTGGAGTTTGTTCTTATAGCGTTCTCGCCAAGTGTTTAGGATTCCTTTTGTTGCTGTTTCAATCTCTCCTTCTTGATTTACAATATTTTGTATTGGTTTTGATGGGTTGCCCTTCAGCATTGTTATCGCATTCCAGAATTGTTTTTGGTTCTCTATGGAATTCTTCAATTATTCTATGAAATAAAAATATCTAGGGATATATCTTGATAAAACTCTTTTATGAGGATATTATATTAATAAAGAAATAAATGAAACCCATACAAGATGAGCACAACTATATCCAATTATTAATAAAAAACCGCCGCTTAAATTTGAATGTGGTAAACTTGTCTACATGACTACTCTACTTTATGGTTGCCCAGTATGGGGCAGCGCCCAAAACGCATCTGCAGAAACTACAAATGTTTCAAAATAAAATTCCCAGGATAAAACTAAACGCTGGTTTATACGAAAAAGCCAAATCAATCGGAAGAAGGGGGTGCCGGATATAAGTGAAGCAATCAAAACATTATCCAAACGCTACTTCCGAAATATTCAGAAGTGCCCAGCAACAAATTATTATACTCTAGGAAAGAAGAAGTGTCAAAAAAGACGTATGTGAAAGTAAAACATATATTTATCCAACAACGAAGACAGCAATTAACTCAAAATTAAATGTAGTGATGGGCAGTGGATATTCCTTTTAGTTATTAAAATTTAGTGAATTAATTGAATAGTATTATAACAGCCATGAATAGCAAAAATATGTTGAACTGGCTCAATTAGTGTTAAAAAAAGATTCGTGTAATAAAGGAATTACAAATAGGGTTTTAGGATAATTTTTGCACCACTTTTCGCTACTCGCTCACTACACTTCTTTTTCGTGAAATTGTCTGTGTCACAAAGCAATTTTACAATCTCATTTACAGTTTTTGACGTATCTAGCCAGCGAAAGCTTCTGGAAACTATACATGATGATCTTCAAAAATAGTTTGTTGTGTAATTTTATTAGTCTTCGTTCCTTTGCAAGAGGAACATTCAACTGTAAATGCTTTTTTGTTTTAACTTACACACGATTGACAGAAGAAGCCAGAGAATCATAAAAATACTCATGTAATACCATTAATTACAGCTGGTTTTCTGCATTATAGAAAAAATAAATATCATTGAAATCTGCACACAAGATAGTAATTGTTGCCTTGAAATACAACGTTTGACAGTTAGTTTTCACCCGACTGAGGAATCTACATTATTGCTTCCCGAAGGGCGTTGCATGTAACGCTGCGATACGATTTAATACCTATAAAATGTATCGTCGGGTTAGTTGACTCCTCTGTTTTGAACTCCTGCTATATATTGTTATCTAGAAGTGCATTTCTCGAATTATTTGTGGGTTTATCACTGATTAGCTATTGCATTACTAACATACTAACCATATTGTGTGTATTACTTTAAAGCTAAATTGATAGGTGTTAAATACATAAATCTAGCGGGTTATCTAAGAGGAGAGTATTGTTTAATAATTACCTTATTATGAAAATTGAAAAAAAGATCATGCTACGTCTGTGATGATTTTGCATCTAGACAGTTTAGTTAGTCTTATTATTCAGACAGTTTATATATGGGTGTCAAATCAGACAATCTAGAAGGTCCTCTCTGAGAGAAGTTGATTTTTATTCCCCGATCATAAAATTTAATATTCCTGGAAAAAATATATAGTTACATAGGGAATAAAATGTAAGGAAACAAGTTTGGTTGTAGTAAGTGAGTATAAAGTTTGGCACTTCTAAAGTGTTATTTGAAAGGAATATCTAATTACCTTCTACCATTTCGTATTGTACGGAGAATGTTGGCTAATTCATGTTTACTGCACTGTGGTGTGTGTTACCGCTAACATAAGATAGCAGAGACCTACACGTTAATGTAGGGTCAGAACAACTGAAGTAGCGTACACTTTATCTCCAGAGATATATTTACTACCACTGCTGCTATTTTTTCATTAGCGTTTTACATCCATCTTTGGATATACGCCTGTTCTATATCCTTTTTCCATCTTCGCCTGTTAGTGGCTATTTGAATCCAATTCAAACTGACTGTTATTTGTATATCATTCACCCATCTTATAGATGGACGCCCCTTAGTCTTTTAAATGTGTACGGTCTCCATGTCAATACAGTTTTATTCCAGTTATTTAGATCACTTCTTGCTACACGGCCTGTGTAAGTTCACTTTAGTTTTGCAGCATTTTCTATTATGTCAACGATATTTGTGTTTCCCGTATCCATTTATTAGTTTTTCTATCCTTTAATTATTCTTCTTTCCATTGTATGTTGCGTAATTGTTAAGATGTGTATGGTTCTCGTTGTCATGGTTTAGTTTTGGGCTGCATAACACATTACTGGGAGGATACACATGTTAAATACCTTGGCCTTTAGATGTGATGAGTTGTTTTTATTCTTCAATATAAAGGTAAGTTTTCAGAATCCTGCCCATAATTGCTGTGTTCGTCTTTTTATTTTATCTATTAAGGAAGTGTTTTGTTCCAGGTATATGTACTTTTCAAAATTTTATATTTCTTTGGTTCCTATTTCTGTTATTTTCTTCTGTAAACATTACTTTGGTTTTTGTTAGGTTTATTTCCAGTCCTTCTTTGATTCTTCATTTAACTCGATTAACATTTCTTGAAGTTCCTGTTGGTATGTTGCTGTAAGAACGATAGCATCCACATATCGCAAGTGATTCAGAAATCTTACGTTTACACTAAACGTTTAGTTTTTATATATTCCATTATAAGTGTGAATAGTTTGGGAATAAATTATAGCCGTGTCCTATCCACCTTTTTTTGATGCAATCGATTGGTATTTTTATGAAGTTGATATGTCGCTGTTGCTTTGTCTGCTATTTTTTAAGATTTGGCTGTATATGCCCCCTATCTTACAATTTTAGAGTACTTGTTGTATGGCCCATGCTTCAACGGTATCGAAGACCTTTTGGTAGTCGATGAAACGGATGTATATAGGAATGTTGTATTCGTTATATTTTTCAATTAATATTTTCATAGTAAATAAGTTACCTGTCGTGTAGGATCCTCTTCTGAAACCTGCTTGCTTTTCAGATTGATAGTCATCCAACTTCTATGTTAATCATGTAGTCATTATTGTTGTTAATAATTTGTACATATGCGACAAAAGACTAATATGGTGATAGTTGTCAAGTTTTCTGTTATCTCGTGTTTTATGTATTAGTATTACTATGGCGTTGTGCACTTGCTTGGGATTTTTCTTGTTGAAAGTAATTGTTTAGTAATTGCGATAATATATTAATTAATTTCTCTTCTATTGATTATCATGTCTGTGGATATCTCTTCATTTTCTTCATGTCTTGTAAAGTGTTTCTTACTTCTTCTTAGTTTATTTCTGGCAATTCTTCAGTTCTGATATTTCTTATTATTTGTTTTCTAGGAAAGTTTTATAGTTTTTTTCTTACTACTGCTACGTGGAGTAGATGTTTCAAGTGAAGCTTTAGTTCGTAAAGCTTCGAATAGGGTTCTACAAGTATAGGCAACACAACCAACACATGCTCGTGGTTGCCTTAATGTCTTTCAGCAGAGCGAATATCCGCGTACTACAACGATGGTTGAATATAGGTACAACTAAACCATTTACTAAACAGGCAAAACTATTTAAATACCTTGGGCTACTAATTCATCAATGATGAAATAACGCTATTAATTTCTTCAAACTTGTAAAAAAAATTGAGAGACATAGATGGCGATGTAGTTTGTTTGTATACGTTGAATATCAAATCAGGCATTTCTATCTTTATATATGTTACAACAACGAACGAAGACAAACTCGGCAGGAGCAATGCTATTGAGACGGAAATTTACAAAGAAAATATCAGCTCGTAAACGGAAGAAACAAGGATGGAGAAAGAACACTATCAGATGTGCATGTTGGAATATAATAACTTGGAGCGGAAAAGAACAAGAAATAATGTTAGAAATGGACGAGCACAAAATAGATATATGCTCGCTGGCAGAATCGAAGACGAGAGGAAAAGGAACAGTGAGTTACCAAAACTATACACTCATATACAGCGGACGAGAAACACACGATAGAGCACAGGCAGGCGTTGGCATACTCATCAACAATGAATACGAACAAAACATAGACCAGATACACTACGTAAACGAGAGAATACTAATGGCAACGGTTAATCTAGGCAAGGAAAAAGTACACGTAATTAGTGTGTGTGCTCCGGATATAAACAAAGCTAATGACGAAATCGAAATGTTCTACGAAAAACTACAGCCAAAAATCGACACAATCCCTAATGAACAAAAAATTATAATAATAGAAGACCTGAACGCCAGAATAGGTGATATAAAGGAATAAACAGCGCTTTAATGAAAATGAAATTAACAACAGTGCGAAAATCTGATCGAATTCTGCGCCCATAACGAACTAAGAATTAGCAACACCTTCTTTGCACATACACCCCAATACAAGATAACATGATCCAACACAAGAGGGCAAACCTGGACCATAGACTACATCATATCCAACAGAGCAATTCACCCATCACAAATATTGGATGTCCATACACTAACCTCAGCCAACATAGGGTCGGACCACAACCTGGCAATAGGAAAAATACGTTTGAACATGCAACGGAAGAAAAAAGTACAACCAGAATACATCGACAAGATAAATATCGAATCAATTATGGATGATAGCACTAACGCACTGTACACTAACAGACTATATCAGATAATTAATGCTAATCCAATTGAAGTGGAAGAGAGTGTGGAAGAAAAGTGGAAGAAGATCATAACCAACATCAATGAAGCGGCGTACGAAGCTTTAGGTAGTAGGAAAATTAACTTAAACGCCAAGAAGAACGAAAAACCCTGGTTTACTGAAGAAATAAAAATTCTAGCACAAGAAAAAAGAGCGGCATACTTACGATCCATTAATAACCGATCAATAGACGAACACGGAAATTATGTAGAAATTAGAAAAAGAGTAAACGCCCATATCCGCCAACACGAAAAAGAATACTGGACAAAATTTACACAAGATATGGAACATGATCTCTATGGTGCTTAACGCAAAATCTGGGGCATGCTGAAACGACGAAGGCAATATATTAATGAATACACACAGACACAAATAATAGAAGATGAAACATGCGTATTTTACGAATCTATACGAAGAAGATAATATAACGATAGCAGACGACGATGACGTACAAAACGAAATAAGTACGACAATACTAACGACAGAGCAAGTCACCGAAGCCAAGATAAAATTAAAAAACCGGAAAGCACCGGGACCAGACCAAATCCGAAACGAACTTCTTAAATGCGGAGGAAATGACCTAAGCGAAGAACTGAGAAAACTGTTCCAGTCAATATCGAATAAAGGCATTCCACTGGAAGACTGGAAATCAAGCATAACGATACCCATATTTAAGAAAAGGGACACGAAGGATCCCAAAAACTATAGAGGTACCACACTGCTAAGTTGCATTATGAAACTATTCAGAAATATATTAAAATCAATCATTGCGAATAGCGTTTAGCTAAGTGAAGAACAACAAGGTTACCGAAACAACCGAAGTACAACAGACGCAATATTTGTTATACGTCAAATCGTCGAAAAATCCATTAAATACAACAAGCCAGCTTTCATGTGTTTCATCGATGTCGCGAAAGCATTTGATAAAATAAAAGTAAACGACGTTTTAGAAATTTTAAAAGAAAAACATGTACCCAGGGAAATAATACAGATAATAGCACAATTAAAAACACATACTAAGACACGAATACGAATCAACAACAGATTAACGGAAGAAATCGAGGTATCAACCGGAATCAGACAGGGAGATTCATTGAGCCCCCTGCTCTTTAATATAGTAATAGATAAAATTATAGAGAAGGTAATAACAGCGGGTATAGAATGGGAAACCAAGAACTGAAACTGATATGCTACGCAGATGACGCAGCAATCATTGCCAAAAACGAAGTAATATCAAAAGAACCCAGAAGATGCAAACTGGTAATCAACGACAAAACCACTGAACAGGTAATGCATTTTAAATACCTACAGAGACACCAAAAGATCATTCTATACCACGGAAATGAAGGTTCTAAGATCGATATCAGGACACACACTCTACGATAGAATACCAAATGAGAACATGAGACAGACGTGCAATGTCCAAGATGTGAGATGCACGAGGAGACGCTGTAAAGAGTGGAAAGAACACGTAACAAGAATGCCCAACGATAGATTGCCAGAAACCACAAACCAGAACAACACGCCTACCTGGAAGACCACCAAAACGCTGGAAAGGCAACTGGACCTCTGCGTCACAAGAACAATAATAATATTGGAAGAAACAGGTCTACGACCTACTGGAAGAAGAAGAAGAAGACATATTTTACTTATAATAAAAACAAATGAGGCTACCGAAATGACACATTCCCAAATAGTTCATTTCTACACAATTATGTAATCTATAGTGTCTAAAGATAGAAATTGAAAAACCCAATCTTATTTTAGATAAAATATAAAAACCCTGAGTTTGTTGTTAGCAAGAATATTATATTACATAGTTATTCGTTTATATTATACGCCAAAATACTCATTCAGTTATCCACTTTAAGTTTACCATTACAATACAAGCTATTAGTTACTTCCAATGTTGATTATACGTTTTCAAATATAACATCTCAAGAGTGTCATCAGATTGATGTCCAAACTCTATTTTGAATCTTTTCATCCTCTTAATCATAAATTTGCTGCCTTTAGATTTTTCTTTAATCGTCTGTTGAAGTTTCCTCTTAGTAGTCAAGATTTTAATACAGAATTGAATATTATTCATAACATAGCCTTCAATAACGGATATCCGTCTTCTCTGATCAACAACTTATTCTGTAAAATTAATAGGTCGTTTAACATAAATAAGAATTCTAACTTGATCATAACCTCACTTCCTCCTGAAGATAAATTTTATGTTTCTATACCGTTTTTTGGCCACACGTCTTTGAAACTCACCAATATCTTTAAATCCCACAGTATTAACATTTCCTGTTCTGTTAAATTTAAACTGTCAAATTTTTTGGTTAATAACAAAGATCCTATTAATTCCACTGACAGGTTTGGTATTTATCGTGTTAATTGTAATAACTGTTCTTGCTTTTATATTGGTCAATCTGGTAGGGCGATTAAAACAAGAGTTAAGTAACACAGTGACTTAGCTAAATATAATGATATAAATTTGGATAGGAATCTTCTTAACAAATCAGCGTTTGCGTTTCACCTCATTGAATTTCAACATAGGTTTAATCCATTGACAGACGTTACTGTACTTCACTTATGCAACAAGGGTTTAAAAATGAATTTAAGAGAAATGTTAGAAATAAGAAGGGCAGTATCTGACAATCAAAATAACCCTCATAATGTACTTAACGACATCCAGTTTATTAACAATAATAATAACTTAATTTTTAACAATATTGTTTTTCGGTAGGGGGTGTGTTGGCTGTTAGATGAGGCTTTCTTCATAGGTTTGCCTCTTCGATTTGTAGATTTCTATTTTGCACTAGGTTATATTTTCAATTTTAAGTATAGATGGGGCTTGTTCTGCTTGATAAATTTTCAATTTTGTCAAATGTGATCTTTATTCGTCCATTTTGTTTTATAAGTGGTCGGATGTAGTTGTTTAACTTTTGGGGTGTATTTACATCCTTTAATGGTTTTGTTAGCGTTTGGCCGGCTGGCCAAAGGTTTTTTGGAATTTAAATTTAAAAATGGTACTTGATTTAGTTAAATTTTGATGTGCCGTTGATGGTGTTTTTGGTTCAGTTTTACTGTTTGACGAGGTATGTATTAAGTTTTGCCCTCAACTGCCTTTACATATGTGTTTTTTCTTGATTTAGATTGAAATTTTGTTTTTGGGTCTGGGGATGCAGTGAGATTTACTGCGAAAGCGCTTACCATTTTCTTTAATTTGAAATATATATTTCGTGGGGCAGACAAGGTTGTTTCATTTATTTTATCTCAAGAGTGTTACGTTTGTTAAATAATACTTTTATCAAGAAATTTTAATTATCAGAACGGATTAAATTGAGTTAATTATTCCACTTTTCCATTTATCAAAATTAATTTATCTATAATGTTTTCTTATGGTGAGGTGTTACATGGAAGCTAGCCTAAAAGACTAACTAGCAGTTCTTATCTAACTTAAATTAATTAATTGGTTATGCACTAGTGTCCTGCCAGTTCTGTCTTGCAACATCTTTTTTCGTGTGTTACCACTTCACTTTTGCTCTGTTTTTTCACTGACACCCTCACGTCTCATTACACTAACTCAAATGGTTTGGTCCTCTTGAGCCTTCTCACTAGAAGGGTATTGTCGAGGAGTTGGATTACGTCGACGTTTACGTGGTGATGAAGCTTGGGCAAGATTCTTTATTTCCTTCGTCACGGTTTTTATCTCTAGATCCTGTGGCCTAGCATTGTTTGAATACATATTGGTGACATAGAAACTAAGTAGTTTGCATTGTGATGGTAAACTTAAATTGGACAAATTTTCGATTCATATTTTGTTGTGTATTCTAAACTAGCAGCTATATTATTTAATGTTTTTGCTAACATGTGGTTGGGTGCGTTTATGTATGAGACTACCGGTCTAATAGGCATTTGGGGTTTATGTATTTTTATTCAACCGTATAGTTTTGGTGGTTGTGGGTTTGGGTGTATAAGTTTTCTTTTCTCATAATCTGTTAAGGTAACGATACAGTTATTTACTGTTTATTTAAGTTTGTTGTGATATTGTTTCGTGGGATCTGTATTTAATGATATTGTTACTGAATTTTGGAAATGGGCAGAATTTAAATCTTTTATTTAGAAATGATACTTCTTTGTCATTAAATTCTATGTTTGACAAATTTTGGAAACGATGATGGAAATTTATGATTGTGCTGGGTTTTGTATAATTTTTAAGTGCACATGTGTTTTGTTCTAATCTTAAATGTTTGTGTTTCTGTATTGTGTATTTTTTACATTTTAATTTGCTAACTAATTCTCTAATCTTATTATTAGAAATGTCAAATTCAGTTGGGTGTTATTTGTATGTGAGTTCTGCGTGGAATACTTTTAAATGAATGTGCAAGTTGGTTCTAATTCTGAACCATTTCTTTGATGCTTCTTTCAACCATTTTAGCTTAGTGTTTTTGATGACCTTCTTAGTCAATTGATGGTAATATAGTTTGGAATAAGTTTCTTTCTCAGATATTCTTGATTAAATTCAACAAACAGATTTTTTCTCTTCAAGACTTTTCTCTACAGTATTTATTACCCCGTGAACTTGCTCTACAGTTGAATGTTGGTTTCGGAATCCATACTAGTGTGTTGGTGTCAGTTATTTTCTTTCTATTATTGGTTTGCTTCTTTTAAGTAATAGTTTTTCAAATAGCTTTCAAAGAGCGAGATAATGATCAAATTTATTGATTCGAGTCGGCTCTATGTCAGATGATGATGATGATCGGAGATACGTTTTCCTAATGGGAAGTCGAATTTCATAATTTTGATTAACATATTTATGAAAATTATGATAATGGAATTTTTGAATCACATCAATCTGAAAAAGTTATGTTTTGGTTCGATTATATCAATGACATTTTAGTAAGCTTTTATAGTTTATTCGAGGCTATTGATGATTTTGTATTGTTTATTAATAACCTACAACCAAACACAGAAATTACATTAAAACAGATGTATTAAATATTTGGACTTAAACATAAAAATGAATTCGGAAAACAAACTGGGAAACTCCATTTATAGAAAACCTACGCAAGGTGATAGCGATAATTAAACAAATTGCCACAGTAATTACTATAACGTTAAATTTAATCGCATATTAATTATAAAAATATTATAAATTAGCACTTACATTTTCTGAAATGCCCCTCTGACCATTGTAAATATGTTTCAGTTCCATACTTCTGCTCTACATCAGAGAATATTGCTCAAACGATACTTTCAGTAGCTTATTCAACACAAACATATTAGATTATTGATCTGTTATAATCAAGTATTCGCAAATTAAATTGTATGCAATGTAATTCTGTATATATAGGCCTGACATATAAATATAGACACCCTAAATTTTACTTACACTTAACACTTGCTAAAATACAATACTATGCATTGACGTCAAATAATATACTAACATTAGTTATACATTAAAATTTACAAACATTACGAAACCAACATCCAGTGTACTGCCTCCTTAATTATACATGTTCATATTGCTTTTGGAAATGATATGTATCATGTCGACATACGTATAAAGCATCAAAAAACAAATAAAACTTGTTGAAATTATTAAAATCCTTTTGCATTATCAATAAATATGAATTTCAATGAAGTAAGGTAAGAAACAATAAACAAAACGTAAATATCTTAAAAACAGATATTAATTAGTGGAAAAAAGATGTGCAGGATGGGGAGAGGACCATGGAAATTTTCAAAACAAGCAACGATTTCAGGAATAATCTTGCAGAAGGTGAAGAGAAATCTGGATCAGACTACTGGTTAACGATCGCCGGAAGCTATTTCACTCGTGTGATTTACATCTAATAAAGTGGCATTAAATGTAGTTTCCTACAATGTTAAGCATTAAATAGAAACAACGTTTCAGCTAATGGTTATATTTAAAAAAACTTTAGGTTTTTCGGCCGCGCTTTGTAGTTAAACTATAGAAAATTGTAGAATGCATTTTCTAGGACAGTTGCGTTAATTCGACTGTAAACTCTGAAAGTGAAAGTTTTATTTGTATAATAGAAGCAACCCTAAGAATCATAATTTCTCACGCTCTGAAGATACTTCGCTGTTGGAAGCTTCTAATAATTAGCCCTTCCACTAAAACTAATATTTACTGCAAACATGGATTAAGGTAGCCCTACAAATTGGTCTCGTGATTAATTGTTGTAATATCTCGCCATGATAGCCAATATTTCTCTTGACCTTTACCTTCATGTCCATTCTGTATCGTCTTAGTAATGACCTGCCAGATCATAAATACAACTACACTATCTTAGTTATTACTGCTTGATTCGCGCAAGTTAAGGAAAGTGGCGAATATTCCGCTTCCGTCCGACAAAACTGTCAGCTGCAAGTAAGATCTGGAATAAAACAGAACAATTTGCCCTATAAGCTGTTCTCGATTAAAGTGATAATTAAATTGCGAAGTCTGTGGGTTTAAACAAACGGAGAAAATTTTATTAAAAGGATTAATCAGTTTGTTCTTGGGATTTAAGTTCGGAGGAGGAATTAAGAGGGATTTTCTTAGATTTCCCGAGGCATCTGTTGCTGTCCGATTCGATGCTTCTGGGGACCAAGACGAATATAAACGGTTGGCACTAAGTGTAGTTTTAAAAGCATCTATCGGTTTAATTGGAAGACCCATAATTCTAGTCGCAGAAAGCAGGAATTCGCGAGGGTATACATTTACCCTCGGGTACATAAATGGAATTCCATTCATCACCTTGTCTCTAAGCATTTTGTACTAGATTAGTAAATAAATTATACCTAACTATTTGCAAAGTAGGGCTAATGTAGGTAGCAAATAGTTGGTCGTGGTGTAAGTTTTATCAAATGCACATCGTCTTGATAGAATTTGGGTATAGGCAGAAGCCGTGGAAGTTATATTCAGAAATTCGTATTTTACATATTCAGTGTCCTAATTCTGTTATCAAAAGGGTTAATTCGTGGAATAGACGACCGGACTCGGGAGACGTCTTAACCCATCAGTTTCCGGATTATACTGACCTGAACATCACCTTAGTTAACATGGACAAATTATGTTGAAAATCCCTTCTACAATTAGATAGATTTGATTTTTCCGAACAATTTGCAAGCCCGGCCATGTCCTTAAGAAAATTTCACAGTTAATTATTTATTCCCTGAATAAAAGACGAGCCTCAAATAGGGAAGAGAACGAATTTCCGAGCAAGGTAATTGAAGCGTTAATTTAGTTAAAAGTGGAAGACATGAAGAAGGTGAAAAATGGAAATATATAAGAGAAAGGCCAATCAGAAGTAGAGACCAAAAAAAGGGGTAAGCCCTGCGGTTGAAAAGCATTTTTGGAGAAATGGAATTGTAGAGTAAGGCATGAATAAAACGGTTAGACTAGTGCCATGGAAATATGAAAGTATATATCAATATCAGGATATAACAGAAAGAAACATTTCACATAGAAGTACGAATGAAAAATATATTTTACAATAAGCAAAAGTGAAAGAATAATACAAACGAAGAAGACACAGTGAGACGCTCTTGAAAACATAAAGGATCAGACATAGAGAAGGGAATAGTACCAAGAACTAAATATGAGCGGAAGAAAATGAACCGACAACAGGAACGAAAAAAAGCAGTGGATGGAAGGATCTGGAAGATGAAGTTACAGAAGCAGGATTAGAGAACTATAAACCAAGAAAGATGAACAAGTAAGGGAAATATAAAGAATTTGATAAATACAAACGACCAAATAATAATAAACACCAAAATAGGAGGATGCGAAGAACTTGGTTCGAAAAATTATGAAATGCGAGAATATTGTGAAAAAACTGAGAAGTAGAATCAAGAATAAAAGGAGGATGATAAAGTTTAAACAAGAAGATAAGAGTGAGAAGTATGTTTTGATCAATTTGAAAGTAGAACCGGAGACTAACGAGAACGATTCTGATAGAAATAAAAATGAAAGAAGAGTATAGTGTAGTTGGTATAATCTGTATAGAAAAGAAAAGCGATTGGGAGAATTAAACGGAAAAGTGAACATCAGAGATATATAATTTTATATTTTTCTGGTACGTAGAAAGAATGCGCGAATAAGAAAACAAGTTGACAACATGAAGAACCGAAATTAAATAAAATAAGAAAAGAACGTTCTGAAGAAACGGGTAGTACAATTAAGAAAAAAATGCAGGTGATAAGCATTAAACGAAAGGATGAGAATCTAAAGTAATGCTGAATAAATTTCAAGATTTATATGAAAGTTACGAAGCATTTACAACAAATTAGAAGAAATAAATATAAATATTGTGAGAAAACAGAAACGTGAAGAAACATGGAAAAGATTAGGGAAGAAGATGATAGTCATTGTTATATACATGGTAATTTACCAGAAAGATTAAGAATCTGATACATACGAATGAGTGTAAATAGTTTATAGTGTGGAAAGATGAAGAAGTTATCTGGAGAACGATAAATGTAGCATGGGAAAGGTAGGATACCTCTGAGAAATCGGATAAATGAGATAATGACAAGAAGACGGATGTGAAAAATTCAGTACGCGATTGCAAATCATAGAAATATAAAGAAATAGTAATAATAAACATAAATGAAAATGAAAAAGTAAGGCAAAGATAAAGGAACGGAAAATGAAAAAGTATGGGTATGGCACGAAGAGCTCGAACAACGCGAATGTTGTTAGGAAACAGAGAAGAGAAAGGATATGAATAAACTTAAGCAAGAAGATGAGAGTCAGAACATATTGTTAAAGAAACGTGAAGGTAGATCCAAAATATTCCGAGAAAGCGTAAGGACCTGATACAAAAGAAAGGAATGTGAATGCCATGGAAAATAAAATAGCGTTGGGAGAATGAAAGGGAATGAAATGAAGAAAAAGCAATAGCATGATGAATTAAGCGAAAAGGAAATATTGTTTTGGGAATATAGAACAAGTGATGGACAAGAAAAACCGAAGAAGACGAAAATGAACCCAAGACGTAATAAATACAGATTATAATGTGGAATAATAAGGCGCAGGAGAGACTTGGGAGAACGGCAATGGGGGGAAAGCATAGTTGAAAGAAAACTGACAATGTAGAGTTGTGGAATGGAATTGGTAGGATAGAAGTCACCTAAATTGCCAGGTAAATATAAGGAAAGTAAGATAAATAAAGAGAAATTGATATATCGATATTGAAAGTGAGAAAAGGGGAAAGGGAAACTACACTAATGGTGGAACCCAGAGGAAATACTATACAGGGAAAGAGAATAGTGCACAATAAAAGAGGAAGGGGTGAGTTAATGATAGTCAATGATACGAAGAACGAAATACACAATGACGAGATAAGGGCAAAGAAAAATACTAGAGGGCAATTGAGAAAAGTATAAAAGGAGAGATGGAGATTTCTGATTCTGATATAAAAAAATAAATAAAGATAAAACAAAGAAAACGTGAAGAGTGATCTGGAGAACAGTAAATACAACGAAGACAGAACACTAACTGGCAGATAGTTTATAGAAAGGCAATAACTAGGATGTTAAAATAGAGGTATGTAGATGATTAAATAAAAATATTACATAAGAATTGTATGAGAAATAAAAAGGAAAAAAGCAAAGCAGCAAATGCAATATAAATAATTTGGCACATACAAAGTTAGAAAAAGGGCTTATAATGTAGAAAACGAGGGGGAATAATACAGAAAACATAAAATACAGTAACATAACAAGACAGTGTACTTTTCGGAACTCTCTAGAAGAAAAAGCAATAGAATGATGAGTAAGGTGAAAGGGAAAGATTGGTTTGGGAATACGGAAGAAATGATAGACAAGAAAAACCGAGGGAAACGAAAAAGAACACCAAACGTAATAAAGACAGATTATAATGTGGTATAGTAAGGTGCAGGAGAGGCTTGGAGAACGGTAAAGTGAACCTTAACGGAATGGGGAGAAAGCATAGTTGTAAGAAAACTGATAATGTAGAGTTGTAGAGTGGAATTGGTAGGAGAGAAGTCGCCTAAATTGCCAAGGAAATATATGTAAAGCAAGGTAAATAAAGAGAAATTGATGTATCGATAATGAAAGTGAGAAAAGGGGAAAAGGAGACTACAATAATGGTGGAACCCGGAAGAAATACTATACAGTGAAATAGAATAGTGTACAGTGGAAGAGGAACCGCTGAGATAATAATAGAAGAACGAAGAAGAAGAAGAAGAAGAACGAAATACAGAATGACGAGGAAAGGGAAACGAACAATACTAGAGCGTAATGAGAAAAGTATAGAAGGAGTGATGGAGATTTCTGATTCTGATATAATAAAATAAATAATGGGAAAACAGAGAAAACGAGAAAACTGATTTGGAGAACAGTAAATGCAACGATGACAGAACACTAAGTGAGAGATAGTTTATAGAAAGAAGCTAACTAGGATGGTAAAGTAGATGTATGTGGATGATTAAATGAAAATATTACATAAGAATTGTATGAGAAATAAAAAGAAAAGAGGCAAAGAAGCAAATACGATATAAATAATTTGGCACATACAAAGTAATAGAGAGGGCTTATAATATGGAAAACGAGAGAGAATAACACAGAAAACATAAAATACAAT
>JABXWE010003661.1:0-41089 GCA_014611495.1 Limonius californicus
CCTACTATGCGACCTCGCTGAAAGTCGTCTAATTGACGATAATTACGACGACGACGAACTGGTGGCATAATGAAAGAAAATCTTGAACTACCTGTCACGGTGACAGTTTTAAAATTCGCAGATAAAGCAACAAAATTGAAAAACAAATGGCGCTATTCAAAGAACAAAAATAAGAAAAAACTCAAGTTACCACTGGAATTTTTCAACCAAATTTTCATCATTTTCTCATCATGTAACACGTCACTAAATACGCATATTCAAAATGTTTTGAAATTATGTTTTCCCTGTGTTCGGATTTTTTTGGAAAGCAGTATATATATATATATATATATATATATATGTGCGAGGTAAATAGCTTCTGGAATATTCTCGTTGTTGATGAGTCGTGAAATGAGACGAGATTATTCTAGAAAGCTTCTTGTTGCCAGGAGCTAACTATACAACCATCTGTGAGAAGTCATAAGAACTATAACTTGCACGTGTGTAATACACGTACAGGTTGTAGTTCTTATGACTTTTTACAGATGGCGCGAGGGTCTCTATTTCGTAATTAGTGTTTTTCAAAATGTTGACATACCAACAAGCAACCTATTAATCAATTTTTCAGAAATTTGTTGTTCATCTTTCTGTTTTATTTTAAATTTTTTCCATCTTGGAAGTGGCAGCTGCCGCCCCTCTGGTTACGCCCTTGGTATTGCAGGTCAACCGACCTCTAAGAAAAGCATTGAGAACTTCGTAAAATTGCATAGCAACTGATATTCTCTAATACGAGGGTAGTTTAATAAGTGTGGTACGAAACAGCAAATTAAACAATTAGAAAACCAATTTCTCAACATAATCTCCATTGAGAACTACACGCTACACACTTAGTCCAACGGGTTGCCAATTTTTTTATTGCAGAGATCTCCTTTTTTCCAATTTTGTGGCAACTGCTACAATGCTCGCGTCGTATGTCTGTAGAACGTGATCAACGCGTCCCTTCTAGTTGAATTTTGACCTGAGCTAGTTTGAAGAGTGATATTTGCCAGCAGTGACGTTAAAAATGAATTGTGGTGCCGTCTCATAGAAATTTACCAAACTTATCAAACTACCCTTGTACATATGCTGGAGTGTGAAAAAACGCGATTAAATGATGTTTTTCTCAAATTTGTCACATCCTGGCTTCTGTTTTCTTCATAAATAAATTATTTACCTACAAATTCAAGGGCAAAATCAGTTATTGATGATAAGCCGCAATATACGATTTTAAGCTATAACCTTATAATGTAGTAAATAATTCATATAGTAGAATTTTGATAAAATTTAATTTCAGTACGTTATCAAATTTGTAGATTCGTACTCGTATTTTATATTTTCAAATACTGTTACCAAATTTTAGTATTTTTTTCATTGGGAATTCGTTCTCTACGCATATTAATTTCATGGATTTGGATTATTTTTTATTAACAAATATTCACGAAAACAATTTACTACTTATTGTGCATTGTATTTTTTTTTGTATATAAGCCCTGCTATATTTGTTTATGGTAATAGTGTACCCAACAATGTTCCCTACAACAGTATCTACTTTTATGGTGGCATTTTTAATGGGTAAGTATTTTTGAATAAAAAAATGGATACCGTTTGCAATCATCCAGTATATAAACCATTTTGTAGATACAACCATAAGATAAATAACATTTTGTAATGTATTACATTGAAAAAATTCAACCACGGTTTTCAAAAGCTCTGAGAAGTTGGTAAAATTTATAGACTTAACGTAAATACAATAGAAGAAAAGTTGCAAGTAATCAAAGACCCGTGATTTTACTGCTATAAGTGACGACGATTACGTAGTTTTTGAAACTGTTAATCTTCCCATTTTTCAACTTGTTCTTTTTGCTACCTACCATTCACTATTTCCTAATCCTCCTCTCGCCAACTCCTTAATTCTGTTTATCTGCATCTCTTCCTTTGTCTTCAGTATATCCGTCTCATTTTCTGACACACATACGAAGGCAGTCTTTTAAGTTTTTACAAAATTTAAGAAAGAACAGTTTTTTGGAACAAACTGTTTTATTGCTTTGCAAAATATTCGCCTTTAAGATTTATAAACTTGTTGGTAAGTTGGTATCTCAAAAACATGGTTTTTGAAGGCTTCAACAGCTTCTTGAGGTGATGAAAATCGCTGTCCACGCATTTTTTGTTTGACATTCGGGAACACAAAGCAGTCGTTAGGAGATAAATCAGGTCAATTGTTTGACGTGCTGTGTGAGAGTTGGCATTGTCATGATGAAGAACGATGCGACGTTTTCGGTTGTTTTTCCTGATTTTGTCGATGACTTCTGGCAAACAAATTGTTGTATACCATTCAGCGTTAAATGTTCTTCGATTCTTTAAAGGAATGGTTGCGAGATGTCCAGTACCACTGAAGAATCAAGCGATCATTTTCTTGGAAGTGCTTCGTGATCGAACAACTTTTGCGGGATTCGGTTCATCTTGGAGCACCCAAACAGTGGGTTGTTGCTTAGTTTCCGGTTCATACGAATATACCGAAGTTTCGTTATTTGTTACGATGTTGTATACGAGTTTTGCAGTTTTTCGATCGAATTTTTTGAGCAATTCCTTACACACATTAACACGAGCGTTTTTTTAAGCTTCGGTAAAATTATGCGGAATCCATGGGGAACAGATCTTTTTCACAGCTAAATGTTCATGCAAAATCCTCTAACTCACTGTAAGTCACATGCCGATCTTCTTCAATCATGTTGTGTACTGCAGCGATGTTTTTTTTGGAATAACAACCGATTTTGGTCTACTTCCACGAAATTCATCACTGACGGATGCACGACCACGACGAAATTCTGCAAACCAATTGTAAATCGTCTGTTCTGATAGTCTTCGTTGCCAAAAGTTGAACGAAGCGATTCTATGCATTGTTGTTGAGTTAGGTCTTTACTAAAATCGTAAAAAATCATCCAATAAAATTTTTACATGAAATTTCTATTTTTTCACAAAATTGATTTTTTAAACGCTCACTGTAAACAAACTACTCGGTCAATTTCTAAGCTGCCACTGTTTTCACAATAACAAATGTCAAATTTTACGAAAATAGTAATGGCACATCTCAATAGCGCCACCTAGTGGTCGTTTGTAAAACTTAAAACGCTACCCTCGTATTATAGCGTTAACGGTGAAATATTTTATAGTTTGCCTTCTGTGTCTTCTACTTGAATGTAGCTCAGGTGCTAAAGGTCGCTTTCTCAGTCAACTGTGAATATGAATGAAATCTAATGCCGTAATACCATGGCATAATACACAATTCCCTATGCGGCCTTGGCAATCTTGAAATTTGTTAATATTAATGATATTTTTTACAGCAACGGTTATGATCGCAGGATCTTCAGCTACACCGCTTTTTTTGCCAGTGTGCTTGATTCCTAAACCGCCTACGGATTAAATGGAGAACGAAGTAAAGTGTGTGCAAGCAGATGTAAATCACAAACCACTTTTAGTTGTATGATTAAGTTTAATTTTGGAATCCTGTAATTAAAAATGTATTATATTTCTACTCAATAAAAGATGCATTTGTAAAATTAGATATAAACTCTGCTTAATATACAGGGTGTCCCATTAAAAATAAAATAGGCGTGTTCTGTGACACTAATCCTCAATTCTTCGAAAAGAGTCTGAACACGTTAAATTACTTTGTCAGGGGACATGTAATACGGATATTTCGGTTCACCTATCTCCAACCCCAAAATTGGGGTGACTTACACCCTAAAAATTTTAAACATCAATGTGTATCGAACAATTTGAAAGCTGGACAAATTTGCTTTACACTAGTGTTTATTTTTGGATTCCGAGCATTAGTATCTGCGGAAATGCAGGCTAAAAATTCAGAGTAGTAAATATACTGGAGCATGGGAATCATTAGACGGTCTAGGTTGATTATACGTTCGCGTAAAAATTTGAATGTCTTTTTACGTCAGCGTCACGCCTTATTTCGTAGTTGTCGTTGTTTTCTTTGAACATTTAAAATGGTTTATTCCATTTCAGAAAGTTGAAACAATTCCGTTTTTCTTCAAAAACATTGAATATGCCAGTAGAAGCGTCAAATTGTTCAATCAGCAATATGCAGATAAGTATGTGAATTGTAAGTATTTCTTGGAATTACAGAGAAAGTTTCGGGAATCAGGGACGGTCGCAAATGAACAGTGAAACGGCTGGTCGTAGGTTGCAGATGGTAAGTCGCAGGTAGAAAATCACAGTTTGTTGGTCGCAGGCCACACATCGCAGATCGTAGGTTGCAGAACGCAGATCGCAAGTTGCTGGTCGCAGGTCTCAGGTCGCATATCACAGTTCGCTGATCGTAGGTTGCAAGTTGCAGGTTGCAAGTTGCAGGTCGCAAGTCGCAGGTCGCCGATCGTAGGTTGCAGGTTGTAGGTTGCATGTCGCAGATTGCAGGTAGCAGATCATAAGTTGCTGGTCGCAGGTCACAGATCGCAGGTCACAGATCGCAGGTAGGAAGTCGCAGATCGCAGATCGCAGGTTGCTGGGCGCAGGTCTCAGATCGCAAATCGTAGGTTGCAAATCGCAGATTGCAGGTAGCAGATTTCAGGTTGCTGGTCACAGGTCGTAGGTCGTAGATCCAAGATTGCAGATTTCAGATCGCAGGTCGCAGGTCGTAGGTTATAGGTCGCAAGTCGCAGGTCGCGAGATGCTGGTAGCAGATTACAAATCTCAGATCGTAGGTTGCAAGTCGTAGTTTGCAGAACGCAAGTCGAAGCTCGCAGTTTTCTAGTCGCAGGTCACGGATCGCAGATCATAGGTTGCAAGTTGCATGTCGCAGATTGCAGGTAGCAGATTACAGGTTGTTCGTCGCAGGTCACATGTCGTAGGTTGTAGATCGCAGATTGCAGGTCGCATATCGCAGGTCGCATGTTATAGGTAGCAGATTGCAGAACGTAAGTCACAGATCGCAAGTCACAGGTCCCAGGTCACAGGTCGCATATCGCAGTTCGCTGATCGTAGGTTGCAAGTTGCAGGTCGCAAATCGTAGGTCGCAAGTCGCAGGTCGCAGATCGTAGGTTGCAGGTAGCAGATCACAGGTTGCTGGTCACTGGTCACATGTCGTTGGTCGCAGATCGCAGATTGCAGATCGCAGGTCGCAGGTTGTAGGTTGCTTCGGGATATACTTTCGAAGGTTTAAGATAAGGGAGAGAGAAAAATGAGTGTACTGCGACCAACGAGACATCCCGGGGCACGCAATCAAGGTATTTAGAAGCAAGCAAGCAACTCGAAAAAAAAATGATTAAGGAAGTAGGATAGATCTTAACGGCGGAAAACAACGGGCATATGCTGGAAACCGAGACAAAGTGGATTCCTATAAAAAGTGGAATTGCGTATACACTGAAAATAAAAGATAGAGAGGAACCAGAAGAAGGATAGCCTAAAAGTGATAGGGCACAGTGTCTATATAAAAAAAACATAGCCGCAATATAGAATAAACATTTCGTAGTTAGATTTTTAAGAATGAAGAGAAGACTTGTTGTTTGGCAGTTGTTGAATAACTGATGCAATTTCCGTGGGAGTTGTTATTAGTGTATAATCATCAGCAAGTGGTATGCGTTCAGAAACGATTCCATCAATTATTGTGGTAAAAGCAGCGTTGTTAAGTTTGACATCGGCATTTAGCACTTTTTCAAGGTGGTTGCCTAATACTTCACATTTTCTGAGTCACTGGAGTATACATTGTTGTTGAATTTTAGAGGAGGTAGTAACGGTTGTTTGTTACTAATTCGTTTGAATGCTCGCCATATTGATAGGTCATTACATTCTAGTTCACTAATGTACTGCTTGTAAGCTTGTTACGGGCCAAACGAAACGGGCTTTTCCGTCGACCCGTAACCGGATAGGTGGAAAAGGGCCTACAGCTTAGCTTAGAGGAGTAGGGGGAGTTCACGGGAATCGCTCACGGGAGGAAATCTTCCTAGTTGTGTATAGGGTAAGTCAAAATTAGTGGGCGTCACCTTCCAAATACAGGTGAGTGTAGGTCCTCGTGGAAGGCCGAGAAGCCAGCAGCTTACGGGAATCGAACTCACCTTTATTGTGCCTCCTCCTGTATATATGAAATGACAGCAAAAAGGTGATTTTTTTTTAAACTCTGTTTTACAGATAGTCAATTGAGCGCTCCAGCAAATTCCAGCCGTCACTGGCGCACGTAAACGGTCCCAAAAGACCACGGAGCCAGCGGCGTCAGAGCTTACACAAATCACACAGTAATTAACCTTCACATTTAGTACCTAATGCAAACAACTATCTACTACTGAAAGTCGCTTTTGTTACAAACAACAAAAAGATTCAATGAGGTTGAATTTTGCAAGTAGCGCGTAAGCTTTCGCTTCACAGAAACACAAACCTTTAGTTTTTATCTTGAATTTTCGGAGACTGAAGTGGAAAGACAGAAAGACAGGCAGGCACAATTTGGTTCACAAGATAATGATAAAAATCCACCGGTACGCCCCTGAAGACTGGGTTGAATGGAGTCAACACCAAGGGCCCGGAACTTTAATGCGCTCTTCGCACCGACGCGACGGTAACAGCAGAGGGACAGGAGCTGGGCTCGAAACTTAATCCGCCAAAGGCGATCGGCTAATTCATAAAGAATTGCCTTTACCGGGTAAGAATCCAGTGTGTTTTCTTTGAATCCGACAGTAGTCGATGGTCTGTTTGTACCCCTTGGTAAAACAGCTAAACGAAACTCACACATAATGGACACCCCTCGAAAAAACCCAAAAGCCTCCCCTGCAGCACTTAACTTAATTACGGCCCCCCGATTGATGAAATTTTCGGAGACCCGGAGCCAAGAAGATTGAAAACTGACTGCCTGTAAAACGCAACGCGACCCTTCATTCCCCCAAAAGATTGCACCATATTTCGACACAGTTCTATAACGAAAATTAACACGTGGACTTTCGAGAGAAGCCTAAAAACATTTCTTAAATGCTAGCACTGTTTAACAAAGAAATTCCTGGAAATCCTGTCTGATCGGCGATTATAGCTTACAAAGAAAAACCCTGAGACTGGTTTGATCATAAATTAATTTCTGAGAGGAAAATACTAACAAAACTGTTGTCAACTCAATCTTAGAAAAACACAAAATAACCAAAACTGTATCCAACATAAAAGTGCAATTAACTTCAAGTTTTTAATTCCTATAGAGCGGCAATCAAATTAAGAAATTAATTCATATAGAGCGGCAATTTTTAAAAGAACATAACAAGCTGTGATTCTGTAAGTGTCGATCTCCTATCACCATATTTGACTCGGTGTGTCAACTGAGTAAGTGCTACCTTATGATATGGTTGTCTAGTTCTTTGGTTTAGTTTTGGCAGACTGTGTGTTATGGATGGTTGTTTGCCGAAAGTGACAACTGGTATACGGTCCGAATCTAATTCGGCTACCATTTGTTGACATAAGGGCCTAGATATGCTGTATAATAAACATATGTCCAATACATCTGGCTGATGATCGAGCCTCTTGGGATAATAGGTTGGTTCTTCTGGTGCTAAAACGTCAACCGGGTGATCAGAAGTGTAGGAGTATAAGCGAGTGCCATTCGTATTACTTTTTCTGCATTCCCAAGCCGTATTTTTACTGTTTAGATTCCCTAAAATTATGGTTGGATAACCAGAGTTTAGAAAAGTTAATATCTAGCGGTAGTAATTTTTCATTTGATGGCTGGTAAGCAGTGGCTATCACAATTTCGATATTATTTTTGAGATATAATTTAATAGCAGAAGCTTCAAGATTTTCGAGTGTGGGTAGTAGCAATTCGTGATGTTCGATGTTTTTCTTGACCAGGACAGCAGTTCCGCCATAACCATCTTGTTCGGGTTTGTCAGCTCCCTCAACAGAGTATCCGGGTTTTGAGAAGTTGCTTTAAAGTAATAAATGGATTTCACTGATGCACATGTGTCTTGCGAAAAAATCAATAAGTATTCCTCTTTGATTTGCGATACCATGAGCATTCCAATTTGCCATTATTAATTGAGTAATAGATAGTAGATTATTTACCGTCATTGGAAAAATGGAAGTTATTAATTTTATTGTGTTAAGAATGATTTTATTTGCTTCAGATAGGGGGTGATTAGATTTATACATTATTGCCGATATAAAAGACCTGTCTGAAAGATTTGGGGATGTAGCAGTTTCCTGTGATTGTTGTCTATTACCTGTAGCTTGGTATTTAGTTGCGTTTCTATAGCTGTTTATGTTGTTCGGTTGTTAATGTGATCTTGATTTAGAGGATGTAAACTATTTACATCCTCTAAAGTTAGCAGGGTGATCGTTTCCGCAATTGACACACTGTGGTTTTACGCCAATTTCCTTCGTACAGACAGAATACAGATGATCGCCAAAGCATTTAACACTTGTAGGTGGTATGGTTGTATGGTTCCATCGTTGGCATTGTGGGATGTCAGATGATTTTCTGCGTGGTTCTACCATGACTACACAATGAAATAGGCGGGGATCTTAAATATGTCTTTAGATTTTTCATCTGATTTAACCTGCACAAACTGGGATTGGATATTCAGCCTTGTTGTATAATCGTGTTACTCGAATAATTGGAGGTGCTTTATATAGTAATTCGTTTTTAGCCTCTTCTTCTTTTATCTATATCGGAAGGTTTCTGATTATAACGGACATGTTTGCATCATCTGGGTTTCGGTAAGTGTGATAACTCTGCTTGCGCTGATCATAGTAAGCCTCCAGTTTTCTAAAATCTTCCGCATTGTCGAGATTGATTTTAAGCATTTGTCCATCATTAATCGTGGTAAATTCATTCGCCGTAGCTTTAGTATCCTGAATCACTTCTTGATCATATATTGGCCCATGAAGAAATATTGGTGGAATTTTACATAGTATAGTAGGTACAACAGCTGCTTCATATGATTTGGATGTCGAAGTTACTTCCATGAAATATATTTTGTGTAATTTGTTTTTGAGGATCAAATAATTAACCTTTATTTGGTTCGTCTGCAGAGGGTGAGGAAAAAGGTCGTGTTGTGTGACATTTCTTTGTCTTAGCAACTTAGTGTTGAAGGTTTATATATAATGGTATTTTTATCATTGCTGATTTGCATTTGATTCTTTTTATCAGTAACAGACATATGATTTGTGATAGAGACCGGTTGTACAACAGACAAGCCCTTTCGAGGGCGGTAGCCACTGGACTTACTACTAAATTGTCGATTAGCGTTGAAATTATAAATTGTTGTCATTACTATAAGATCACTTTCAACTGAAAGTGAGCACTGAGAAAAACCCTGTATTTCAACGAAACACGCGGAGCGATGTTCGTACGGTCCCAGCTGGTGCGGAACTCAATGCAACATTAAACATCCAGGGTTTTATGGGAATATACCACTCGAATATTATTTAGAAAGAGAGAGAGAGATAATACCATTTTGAAAATTATTTATTTGAGCAGCCATGCATTATACGCCAGCAATACAACTTTATTATGTAATATAATTCGGTATCGCATCATCTAAGCTCGATATATTTTGTATGTTAGCTGCTATCCAGTCTGCATGATATCCCACTTTGGTATAAAATGATGTTCGGTAAGTCCCGTTATCATCATCAGCACCCCATGATACTATCCCTGAAATATTCAACATCGTAATCATATCAAATTTAAAGATTTTAATTACCAATTAATATATTTCGCCTTATTATAGGGCCACCGCTGTCACCTTCAAAGACATGTGGCTCGTTATGTATTGTTTTTGAGCAAAACCATCCGTCAAACTGTTCTACCCTATTGTATTTTTAAGAAGACATTTATATTAATTTTATTTTAATTTTGTCAATATATTTTGTTTCTAATACTGCCATTCACATCATACCATTTGCAATTAATTGTGTCACAAAGACTGTAAAAAACTTTGCCATTTGGTTACTGCGATCATTTTGAGCAATAAAATGTTTAATGAACGTATATTAAGTAACAACGCAACTGAAAGGGATCGAAATTTTAATAGCATGATGAGTTCAAAAATATTAAATGTCATCTGACAGTATAAAACAAAATACTTAAAAGACAAAGAGAAACTTTTCTTGTAATAAATGCTCAAAATGTGCTCATTGAACTTTAATACAGGCCTGACCTCTACGAATCAGTGAATCATACACTCAAAACATTAACATTGTTGTTGCGAATTTCAGTCGACACATTAATTGATTCTATAATTGCCCATAAGCATGTATTTTAACACTGTACACCAACTGCTTCAGATGCCCCCAAAAATTAAAATCTGGATGATGAATTTGGAGATGTTGCTAGTCTCATGATGTGCGTGTGAAACATGACTCCAGTTCTAAAACAAAAGCATCCAGGAAACCAAGCACCCGCCCTTCTTAAATTCCTTACATCTAATAGTTCTCTTTTTTCGGATCGATGACATGAAAGAAACGATTCCAAGAAATTGGATAGAAGCAGCACAAAAACCTCACGTATGGAAACAAATAAGGGAAACTCAGAAGTGGACAGAGAAGGGTTGATGGAGAAGAAGAATAGTTCTCCCCAGTCTTTTGTATATTGCCATGCCATCTTAGACGTGGTCTGCCATGTCTTCTACTGCCTTCCATGGTTCTTTTGAGGATCTTCTGTGGTATCATTCTTTCTTCCTTAGACTTTACATGCGCTGTCCATTGTAATTGTATTTTAATGCATGTGGCCGGGTCAAACATTCTTTTCAAATTTTTCACTTAGACTTTAAAAATAGATCGCCGCAATGGTCATTTCCTACGATCGGGGGCTGTAGGACACTGTCGGTCTTAAGATGCTTTTATACACTTTAACTTTAACTTTTACACCCACTATTTGCGATTTCAGTATAGTTTACACTACGTAATGTGTTTTATTTCCAACTATCAGTTTTTGTTTGGTTTTCTGGAGCGTAAGGTCCTGGTCGTTTAATGTCGAGTCCAAATATTTAAGTTCTCGTACCATTTCAGTATTCATATTGTTCATACTTATATTCTGTCCCAATCGTGTTATCACCATTTATTTTATTTTATCTTTATTTACCAGTAGTTCTACCAGTCTTGCCTCAGCTGCCTAAATGATTTCACTGCTACTACGTCGCTTTCCACAATATTGAAATAGTCAGCATAGCATATAATTTGAAACGATTGGTTACTGGTACTGCCAGATTTAATTGATTTAATAGCCTTTTCTAGGCCTATATTGAATAGGATCGGGACAAAGACATCGTCCTTGTCTTAGTCCTTTATTGGTTGGAAATTTGTCTGTGAGCTGATTGTGTATTCCGACCTGACTGGGCGTCTCTTTGTTTTTAGAGAGATTACTGAAAAGGTAGCTGGCGCCAATATTTGAAGGGGGTACAATTCTTTTTTAGAGAGGAAATGAAGGTTATGGAATACAGGGTGACTAACTCCATGAAAGTTTGGGTGTCTTGTTTTGCACATTACCAGGATAGTATATGCTGAGAATTGAGTTAGGAGTTTCTAGTTGAGTATAATATAGTTACAGGACTCGTCCGATGTGCTCCCGTGACGAATCGAAGGCCATGATGGTATATTGAGTATAGTGAGTTCAATATAGGATTATTAGTCGATCCGTATATACTCAGTACTCCAGTTTGCACATTGACAATAGTTGTTAATGTTTTCTGTTGCTTCCCCACTCCTGGTGTGCTGTTATTTTTATGGTGTTATGTGTTATTGTGCAATTGTCAATTGTTCTTTTGATGTGGGATATCCATGTAATTCTAAGCTCATTTATAATGCCAAGATATCTGATTGAGCTATCAGTCTGATATCGATGATGCATTCTAGAAGTTTACAGATAGTGAACGTCGATGCAATGGGACGGTAACTATCTGGGCAGTCTTTCGGTTTAATAGATTCCAACAAGGGGGCCAGAATGGATATCCTTCAAAGCTCGGAGAAAACTCCTGGTTTCCATATGTAGTTATACATTTTAATTTTCTCTTGATTTAGTTTATCTACACTATTTTTTATCATTGCGTAGCGGATATCGTCGATTCCAGGGCAAGTGCATATTCTATTTAATTTTGCTGTATGTCAATGTTGTATGCTCATTTTCAGTTTCTGGTAATATCAATACCATATTTCCTATTTCTTACTTCTAGTATTATAATTTTGAATTGTGTCTTAATTATCCGAACTTGAATGTTTTCTGTAGTGCGTTGCTAGGATATTGACCATATCTTGTTCTGTAGCAAATATTTAATTATTATTGTTCTTTATACCAGTAATATGGAAAGATGACGGATTTCCATTCATCTTTCATATTTTATTCCACCTGTTGGTTCTGAAGTTATTGAGTTGATATATATTTTCCAGGGTGGTTTTTTTTTGTCGATTTGCTAGTTCCTCTTACTTATGCCCTTATGTTTCTGTCAAAGACAAGATTTTCTATTAATTTGCATCTTCTATATATGTCGAATGTTTGATTTTTCTTGCTAAGAGCTTGTTTACAAAGGCAATCTCACCAAGAAACTTTGTATGTGCAGTGGGATGTATGAATTTCTCGGCTGGCTCCTTAAATAATTGTCGAGTTAAGTTAATTTATGCTGGTGTTAATGCCTTTCAGATCAGAGAAGTTGTATGGCTAATCCTTCAACTGCTGCTTGAAGGTATTCCAGTTTACGTTACTTATTTTCTATTCTTGTTAGTGGTGTCAGTACTACTCGTTCTTTGATTGATGGAAAAGTATATCGGAAAATGATCGCTGTCGTGTGTCACCGGCAGTGCCGACCAGGACTGTTTTGAGGGTTGTCTGGCACTACACAGTGACAAATTAAAAGTTGAGAAAGTATTGGTTCTGGGGTCGAAGTGAGTGGGTTGTCCAATGTTAAGGAGAGGAATATTATTTACGTCAAGAAGTTTCTCGATTACTGCGGCCCTTACTACATTCCTATGGTATTTTTCTTAATGGTACAAAGCAGTTTCAGTACCTACTGGTATCGTTCAGGGGTGGTGGTTGTAATCTTGTAATATTATTGTCTGCTAACTTAAATTTTCGTACGAATTTTTTTCTGTAGGTGAGCTAGGGCGTTTCTAGTGATTAAGTTCTGTGTTCTGTTGTTGGTTTAATCGATTAATATTGGTTATGGTCTTAATGAGGGAATCGGGGCATTCGGAGACGGTATGGCGTAGTTCCATGCATTTCGTATGACGCACCCCATTTCATCATCTTTAATGAATATTCTGTAAGAATCATTTTCGTAATTGACTAGAAATAAAGGTGGTAGGGAGGGCCTTTTTCGAGGTTAATGTACAGGTATCTCCTGTAACTAACTATGTGAAAGTACTCTAGAACAGTGAATCCCGCTCTAATGAAATATATTGGTAATGATATTTTGAATTTGAAATTGGTTAGTGTCGCTTCTATTGTTTTCTTTGGCATAGAAGGTGACACATTTAAAAAACAATTTTTTATTGGGTTCTCCCATTCTTCAGTTTCAGGCTCTTGATGTACTATAATATTTTTAGGTTCTACAATAATGCCAATTGCAATTACGTACTCTTTTATTTAATATCTGGAAGTGAACTTAGGATTATATCTTGCTCTTTATATGGGCGGTTAAAACTAGTTTTAGTTACGTTAGAGTAGGTAGACTTTGATACAGGAAAAGATGTTTTTGGATTATGATTGATTGGTATCTCATTTCTTTGATTGGGAATCCCATCGCTTTAAATTATGTTGTCAGAATTTATACTTATGTTTTGGGTTGCAGCCATACACCTAAACACCGTGAAATTGGTGTAAAGAAAACACCAACCACCCTATAGAGGTCGCTAGCTAAATTAACAGGCGGTTACTGTAATGTACTATGTTATAATAACTGATTTTTTTGAAACAAACAGTTTTATTTATTGATGCACGTGATTTTATAAATCACATTTTATCTTGCGAAGACCAAGAGCACTCGTGCGCCACATACACACATTCACACACAATCAACGTCGGACCCAGAAAATGCTTAAAGTTGCGTATTTACTTTAACTACGGTTAAAATGTATAAGGCTATTAGTTGCTGGTAACGACCCACAGTAATTAATTAATTACATAAATATAGATAGGTACCTGGGTACGCGGATAAGCGAATGGTTGGGTAGTTTGCTAGAAACAATATTGTGCGACAAAGATCTGCAAATTGAACTACAGCTAAAATGTAAGGCTAATGATAGCTGGTAACGATATAGAGTAAGTACATAAATATAGAAACTTGAGTACGTGGGTAAGCGAATGGTTGGATAGTCTGCTGGAAACACAGTATTATGTGACAAAGATCTGAAATTTGAACTGCGGCTGAAGCTAATGAATTGCTATATCCAGACAATATTGCTTATACGGCTCAGACGTGTGGAAAGCCACACGCTTAGAAGCAGGATCTTCGAAATGTGGAAGATCTGGAGAATGCTGAGAATCTCATGGGTAAAACGATGTACTAACTAAAAAGTGTTGAAAAGAACTGGAAAAGGAACAGAAACTTTTTCAGATGGTTAATGAAAGAAAAGTTGAATATGGAAAAAGTGCTAAGCCACGACAGATACTACTTAGTACAAAAAATAACGACAGGGAAGACTGAAGGCAGATGAACAGGAGCAGGAGGAGCAGGGAAGAAGCAGGACGAGGTAGGAACAATACATGCGTGCTTGAGGAACAGAAGCTAATAAATGGGGAGGAAAAACAACAGACAAAGAACAGAGACAGTTTTGCACAGATGACTGCCAATCCTTACTAGTTAAAGAATTGCCCAAACAAGAAAGGGCTACGAATTACAATTGCATAAAATCATTGTTTTCTTACTAAAGTGAAAACACAAGTGTCAATGGAGAGAACGGGCGTATTATTAAAAAGCAACAAGAATGGCTTATCTCGAAACATTTGGACGGATAACAACAAGAGAATAATGGATTATAGGTAGAAGAGCAACCTCAATCAATGGAAGAAAGAGGAAAATAGGAAAACCGTAGATGTCCATAGTGGATGACATTCTAAAAGTCAGTGAATTGGAATGGCTAACTGTGGAAAACATTGGAAAATGCCTCTGTAAAAAGGTTCATAGAACCATAGAAAAGGGCTGAATAGGAAACTCTTTCATGCACTCGCATGAGGTCAAAAATTGAGAAAACTGAAATATAATAAACAGTGTTTGTAGAGATCAGCATAAAAATATGTATTAAAAAGTCAGCAGTGTTACGGAATGTACATTTATTACACAACGATTTGTTTTTACCCAGGTATCACACAAGTCCGTAATATAGTCAGTACAGCCGACTTCAGTAGTTCGGAAAAGGTATTACCCGGATTTTCTTCCACGAGTCCCCACCCAAATACATATGCCCGTCCCGGTGTGTACTATAAAGAGAGATAGGATACTGATTTTTATCATATTTGATTCGATTGAGTAGTACCTCATAGTTTTTCGAAGCATATGGAATGGTTTTCTCAAAAATATTATCAAGTTTATCCTTTGTTCGTATTATTGCTATGTCATCATGACCCTCTTCTTTATTGAAATTTTCATGTATTTTATAACCATAGATCCGATGGTCATATCCGGAACCACCTAGAATGTTCGTTGCGCCTCCACGTACGACAATTTTTCCTAGAGATAAACTGTGTAGCTGAAATATAATATATTTTAAGAATAAAAAAGGTATTTGAATGTACAATTCTAGTGATTATTTTCAATAAGAAATAGGTACGAAATTTCCAGAAAAATATTAAAAGAAAATGATTTACTACTTTGAAAACCAAATTGAACAATTCAAAAAATGTTAACGTAGTGTGTATTGTGATTAGCACATAATTTGGATTTTCAAACATTGAATATAAAAATGAGTTGTGACGTACGTAGATAATACGTCAAAAAATGATTATTGGCAACTACAGTGCAACCGAGACTGTAGGTAAATAATAATAGTCCCGGAAATCAAAGCCATTTTTATTAAAAGTGTACTAGAATATGAAGTAGAGCTTAAAAATGAATAATACTCACGATCTGTTTTTCATACAGGCAATGAGCAGCAGTGAGTACAATATCTTCTCGTATAATCGTGCCTCCACAAAAGGGATCAGAAAGTCCCTCGTACAATGTTACTAAACCTACTACGAAAGGATTGTGCGTTATAGGTACCAAGTAACCGCCTACGATACGATCGTGCGATTTTCTTGCCCATGACCGCTTCTTGTAGTCTATAAGAAAATCCATTAAAAATTGTCTACCTACTTACATCGAATTGATCTGAATGTATGTGTCTAGCAAACATTCTTTTATTTTATTGAAATTACCAACTGTTCACTAAATGGGAGTATCGCTATATACAACACTTACTTCAGAAATTGAAGAAAAGTATTTGGTGATCCAAAGAAAACATACTAAACATTATTTTGTTTGCATTACCTTCATGCAATTAGTCTTTTGTTTTTTGCTGCATTTTATTGTTCAGATAGTACAACTAATTCTACAGTGATGTGAAAAAGTTCTGTATCACCCAAGAAATTAATTATTTCTTGAAGTTTAGCGCATTTTCTCATTAAAATGCATTTAACATCAGTGATAGGCGACAGTGTATTACGGAGGATGAGCTTGAACAGAAGTCTTAATTCGACAGATTTAATCAAAATATGGTCCAAACATACTGGTGTAAGTGTACGCACTTCTACTGTAAGACGGAGACTTCTTAAATCTGGACTTACGGGTTGTAAAGCCCGGAAAAAACCCCACCTATCAGAAAAACAGAGGCTCCACCGTTTGTTATGGGCAAAGGATCATCGCAATTGGGCCCCAGAACAAGGGCAGGAGGAATTATTTAGTGCTGGATCTACCTTTAACATTAACAACCACGCTGGATACACATATGTTAGAAGATTTCCTTGATAGTGGGTTCTGCCGACAATTAAACATCCAACCTCTGTCATGATTTGGGGCTGCATGTCTGCTGAAGGTATTGGTAGACTGCACATTGTACCTGGCACGGTGAATGCAACCAAATATATTGATGTCCTACATAAGAAGATGCTGCCTAGTGGAAAAGAGATATTTCCTAACGAAACCTTTATCTTTCAAGTGGTAATGCTCCTTGCCATAGACTGGTCAGCACAATCCCCGGACCTAAATCCTATAGAAAACTTATGGCAGAGGATTTCTAACATTATTTCAAGAAAAGAGCCCACAAAAGAGTGGAATTAATCGAATCTCTAATTGATGCCTGATATCGCTGCATTACGAAGGGAGAATTACAAAATCTGGTGAATTCTATGCTAAAAACGTGTAAATTAGTTATTGAAAACAAAGGATGGTCTATTAAATAGTAAAACAATTAATTAGTGAGTATTGTAATAACTGTTTAGGTGTAGACTACATTATTATACAGGGTGTGCTATGACGTGAGGTCACTACAGGTTGTCATATGAGAAGTTTCACTTGAGTGCAGTTGCGCAGTGGCATATTTCTGTTACCTGCAACGGAGCTCATTTACTTACTAAACATTGGGCACTACAGAAAGGGTACACTCTGAGAAAAAGTACGCGTTACTTGTGTTAGCAAATGGGCCCAAACTTTGAGCGAGCCCGTTCGTTTACTAACATGAGGGTACTTTGACGAAGTGAAGAACCGAGAGTAAGTGCATCTCCTTTGCTCCGAATGCTGTCTTGCTTCCTGTTCTGTGCATCTCAAGTGAAACTTCTCATTTGACAACCTGTACTTCACCTACGTGTAGGTGAGGTGAACCTCTCTCTAAATCGACTATTAAAGAAGTTATGGCCTGTTTTAGTTAAATACTGAAGCAGCCGAAACAATAAATGATATTAAGTGGTATTTGATACAAACTGTCTACGTTACTATGGAAATGATATGATTTACTTGTATGTCGAACAGTAAAGTACCTTAAAGTTGATTTCTCTGCTTGCGCTTATTAACAATGTTGATTATGTTTATTTTTACAACGCGAGAGTACGCGGATATCGATTACATGTTCGATTTTTGTGATGGAAACTCAGTAGCAGCTGCTAGAGAATATGGGTTGAGATTTCCAAATCGGCGACTACCAGACCGAAGAGTTTTCCAATGAGTGCACAACTACCTACGTAAAGTTTCCAGAAACCGTCGACTGAGCGTCCAATACAGCAAATACGAGACAATGAGTACAACATACTGCGAGATATTGACAATAATCTCAGCACCTCTGTCCGTCGAGTATCTGCACAAGTTAATGTACCACGAATGCGAATTTGGAGAACATTAAAACGTCATGGTTTATATCCATTTCATCTCCAGCCTGTTCAAGCCCTCTTACAAATTAGGCAACATTTACAAGAAATGGATTAATGAAAAAAAACAACAGCACTCTTGGGATTTGGAGAATCCACACGAAATCACAGTGTAAAATTATTAACATAGGTTTTCAGTGAATATCTGGTGTGGAATTATTGATAACATGCTCATCGGACCGATGGACTCAATGGACCATTCGTTTCTGAAAACCATTTAACCGCCGACAAATATTTAAATTTTCTAGAAGATCATTAGAGACGATTGTTAGATGACGTGCCTCTGGCAATTAGGCGTAGTATGTGGTATCAGCACGATGGTGCCCCTGCGCACTTTGCGTTACGTGCAAGACAATTTTTGAATGAACGGTTTGAAGGACGTGTAATTGATAGAGGAGCACTCCTGGCCCCCAAGATCTCCGGAATTAACTTATTTAGAAACTAATTCGAAATTACAATAATATGTTACGTAGGGCAACCAGATCTCTCTTAAGAAGAGCCAAAATGTGTCCCGAGAGCAACGGTGACCATTTTGAAAAATCTTTATAGTGAATTTAAACTAAAATAAAACTAAATATTGGCTTTTCTGAAATAGTAATTATTTTATAAATAATAATTTAAAACTTTGTATTTTGAAAACAGTTTACTTTAGGGCATAACTTTATTAGAATTTTTAACTATATTTGGTCTAAAGATTACGTACACCAAGTAGTGACTTCACGTCGTGGGACAATGTACAATTTTTCTGTTTTTGAATATATTTGATATATCCAATTGTTTCCGTGTTTGTATGGATCTACATTTGGGCTAATATTATTACTAGTATTGTGTTTAAGTACCTGAATTATATTTGTAATGATGAAATAAAAAATATTTGAAAAAAAAATCGGTTTAAATTGCAATTTATCTGATTTGTGCAACTGATGTAGAACTTTTTCACAGCACTATATATAAATTTTAAAATACAGTAATAGAACTAACGTTAAAAACTGGGGAATCTCTTGAAAAATTTTGTCGCCTAGTGAATAGGTGTCTCTGGATCTGGGCAATGCCCTCTGTGTTTGTTTATCAAATCTCCACATCTTAATTTTCTGGTATAGTACCCGTATATATATTTATACAACCGATTTTACTTTATGAAAATTTAATGCTAATGAAGTAACAATCGCAACACACTGTATGGTGTACATTTGTTTCTCTCTGTACTTGGAGTCATTCTAATTAAAAATGTCTAGACTATTATGTTCTTTTACTAATTTGGTTTATAACAGACAATTTATCTTAAAATAGTGGTAAATATTGAAATTGAACCACCACACTAGTTTGCAGTTTGCTATTGCAGAATTATTATTAATGAATAAGAAACCAATTTAGGTAACTGCTTTCGCTAATCTTCATAAACGTGGGTACTTCAGAGAATTAGACAATATTACAGGAGAACGTTTAATAGATGATAGAAAAATACATACACATTTATTTTAATTTTTAAGAGAGACAAATAGGTATTTCAAGGAGCTTAAAAATACGCAGAGATATTAAAAATCAAAATATTAATTACATACAAAATACGAGGCTTGTTCAGCTGAAACCCATCTCTGATCAACTTAGCTTTGAAAACAAATGCAATAATTCAAATGACGTTTCATAATGTTAGTAGTGTTTGTAAGCAACACATTAATAAGTTTCTGGCGTTTGAATTTGATTCTAACTTTTAAAACTTCAATTTTGAAATTACGTTTGTTGTTGAAAATCCGTTCAAGTTTGATCAGCGTGCGGTCCTACAATTTTTATGCGCTGAGGGTGTGCAGCCATTCATATGCGAATGCAAGCAGTGTATGGAAATGCATGTATTGCGTACCCAACTGTGAAGCAATGGTGCCCAAAATTTAAGAATGGAAAAGAAGGACTATGTATGAGCCGCGACCAGGAGCACGGTGTACTGCATTAACAGAAAACAATATGGTATGTTGGGAAGGCCATATTAGAGAAAATCGTCAAATTTCAATTATAGAAATTTCAGAAATTCTTGGTGCGAGTGTAGAATCTGAATTACAGCAAAGTTTGTTCGCAATGGATTCCTCGTCTCTTCTCTAATGAACAAAACTGCTTGCGAATGGGCTTATCTCTGCAACACCTTACAGACTATAGGCAAAATGGCGATTACTGGCTTCTGTCAATAGTTGCTGGTGACGAAACTTGGTGCCATTACTACAAACCATCCCGTAAGTTATCGTCGATGCAATGAAAACATTTAAGTTCACCACCAGCGAAGAAGTTTAAAGCATTCTGCAGGCAAGGTGATGTTAAGATTGTTTTTCGACCATGAAGGCCCTTGTTGATAGAGTTTAAGGAACCTGGAGTAAATGTCAATGCAAATCTGTACAATGAAACTTTGAACAAGCTTCATCAAGCAATAAGACGGAAACGTCCAGGAAAACTTAACCGTGGGGTCATTTTGCTGCACGAAAATGGTACGCCTCATGTTGCTAATGTGGTAAAAGAAAATCTTCAACGATTTTTGGAACGCTGAGAAAGGTGTTAAAAGGTCGGCATTTTGAGTCAGACGCAGAAGTAAATATAACTGTGGAAGCCTTCTTCAGTCAGCAGCCATAAGAATTCTATGAGCAGGGTATACGTCGGTAGGTAAAACAATGGGATAGGTGCCTTAACTGTGACGGTAATTATTTGTAATTAAATTGTTGAATAAATTTTTAAAAAGCAAAAATGGGTTTCAATTGAACACACCTCGTGTAATGGATTATTATTACTTTAACACTGATCTCTTTATTAACAAAGAAAACGTTATTAATTGCTGCAAACCGTTGCTTTTTAATAAATAGGGGTTTCCTTTATTACGATTACAGGAGAAATTAAAAGTAATATGTTCTTCGCATCAGAATTGAATTCCTAATAGGGAAATTAAGGAATTTGAAGCAGTATCGTGACGCAAACGTTGATATTTGTTCTCAAATGCAAATATGTTTAACATACTTAAACATAGCAAGAAATAAATGTGCATAACTTACGGTTTGCTGAATCAGTTAAAAGGACTAGAAGAATTATACAAACAAGGCGTATTATTTGTCGCATTTTTTATTAAATAAGGCACACAACAATATTATTCCTGTAATAAAATTAAACATATATATTCAATATAAAATTACGTTAGTGATCGATTATGGATATTATTAATGTTTGTTTAATTACGTATTTATTGGTCACGCAACACTACGAAAAATCATAAACAATACTGCGCTCTTTTTATGTATGAGAATAAGCGTGCTGTGCTGTATTAACTTCGTGATGTATAAGTGCTCTTTCTCTATATTTTCTTAATTCGTTATATATTTCATCTCTTTTAGGTGATGATCTTCATTTCTTCTTCTGCATTTTCTATATTTTTTCTTCATTGCCATTATATTGCATGTCCAATTCCATGTTTATTTGTTGATTTTCGATACTAAGCTAGTGCGGGAAATGATTTATCCAAACACCTTATAACGAAGTTTCCGGGGAGCTACCGTTTCAGCATTTGGCTGATGTTAGGTCGCTTTAGTTCCTGAAAGAAGTATCCGCAGCAGTGTTACTGGAGTTGCAAATTGTTTTCGCTCACGCACTCATCATCGCGTTCGATCACACACCGGAGGAACCGCTTAGAGAAAGGGAACCGGTAGAAATCCAAAGAAGGAAGCCGCCAGAGAAAGAAGCCGCTGAAACTTGGAGTTCAGCTCTGCCAGAGAAGAAATCCGCAGAAACTTGAAGTACCAGTCCACCAGAGAAAGAATCAAGCCGAATTTAAGCCGCCGAAAGATTTTCAGTCCGCGAGAATTTCCACTCCGTTGGAGAATTCCATAAAATCCGCCGTTACGTCAAAGTAACATTTAATGTACTAGTTTATTGATTTTGACCTGCCGGCGTTGCGGCTTTTGATTTTTAAGTTGTATAGCATGCTCACGTAATAGTTTGTTAATTATCACTTTAGGGTTTTATTTTCAAGTACTTTGTTTTTGGTCTGAAGATGGATTACAGTCAATTCGAAAACGTTTACAATTACAATTTTCTAAGTTCATATATTAAAAATTTTTGTGGGAATTAATATTGGTTTTATTATATTTTATTAAATATATCCCACTATGAGATCTCAGGACTTCAACGAATTTATAATTAACAGCGTCAAGAACCTTAAAAAATATAAGATAGGAAACAGCGAAGTAAAAATTTTATGCTACGCAGATGATGTCGTACTATTCGCAGTAGAAGAAGATGACCTACAAAGACTTCCATTTCAGTTCAATAAGACAGCCAAAAAGTATAATATGATTATCTCGACAATCAAAACCAAGGCGATGACAAATTCAAAAGAATCTATCAAGTGTAAACTGGCAATGGAGAATGAAGCTATAGAACAAGTAATGAGCATAAATTACCTTGGAGTAAAAATAACAATCTATAGTAATTTACAACAAGATATTGAAGAGTGGATAGTGAAATCCAATAGAATAGCAGGTTGTTTGTATAATACAATATGGAGAAATAAACGCCTGCGAATGGAGACAAAAAACAAGAATTTATAAAGGCGCAATCAGACCCACAATGACCTACACATGCGAAACAAGAAGCAACACGACAAAGATAAAAAGCCATGGGCTACAGGTTAGTGCGTTAGACTTAGCTGAAGGTCCTGGGTTCAATTCCCAGTACCGGAACATCGGATATTAAGCGACCGATTTCCCTCGCAAGGCAATGGCAAACCAGCGAGGTATTCTGCCTAGTAAATCTTCTCTGGAGTAGAAGTGTTTATACTTCCCGTGGTTACGCGCAACACAGGCATAGGAGATAAGATTGCTACGTCTCGTAAGAGATGAAACACTCCAAGAAGAAGAAGAAACAAAAGAAATGAAGATTCTAAGACGCATAAACAACAAAACACTAAGAGACAGACTTCCGAATGCAGACATAGGACAAGCATGTCAAGTTACACCAACAGAAGAATGGATAGGCAGAAGGAGACAAGAATGGAATAATCACATTAATAGAATGGAACAGCACTGCCTATCCAAATCGCATGAGACAAAATCCCAATAGGTAGAAGGAATGTGGGACGACCAATAAAAAGATGGCGAGATAGTCTCTAAGGGAAACTAGTTTAGAACAGGCTTCTAACCTAATAAGAAGAATGAAGAAGAAGAAGAACAAAAATTTACATCATTTGCTACGTCGAGATGCGAGTCTTGTTGCGGAAAAGAGAATGATCTACAAAGATTTTGCAACAAATGGCACAAACTGCCGCTAGTTACAACATGACTGTGTCGGAACAAAAAACTGAACCACGGCGATAAATTAGACATAGACGGTTCCGTAATAGAGCAAGTTATAAAATACAGGTATTTGGGAATAGAAATTAGTAGTGACAGGAACTTGCAAAAAGAGGTAACAGCTCAAATAAACAAAGGACAACGAGTATCTGGATAATTGAGGGATATAACTTGGAAAAACAAACATATGTAAGTAAAAACATGATTTACAAACCGGCAGAGCGACCAATAATGACGTATGCAGCTGAAACTACGGCAAACACTCAAAAGACGAAACAACAACTACAAACAGCAGAAATGAACATATTAAGTCAGATAGTAGGCAAGACTAGATTAGATAGAATAAGCAACATCGAAATGCGTGACCAATGCCAAATTTAGACATACATAAATTTGTAAAAAACACCGGAAAGAATGGAACGAACACGTAGCGAGATGTGATAATTAAAGATTATTAAAACTTACCCGCGACCTTAACCCGCAATGCAAGCGATATCCAGGAAGACCACCAAAACGCTGGACACAAAGCTGAATCTCCAATTCAAATGAAACACCTTGAATGAAGCGCTATCTTGAAAACAGAAGAGGCTAGAAGCCTATATTAAAAAGAAGAAGAAGAAAATAAATTGGAGACTCAATCATGACTTATGAAACCCACTACCGATACTTTCCGAAGGCACTGTGCTTGCAGAGATGTCATAGAACGGTTTATTAAAGTGCTTCACTATTCTCATGGTGAAGCAGGACAAATCATATATGTATGTATGTATCGTACCGTATAATATTTGCCGATTATACAACATTCCAGATATTGATAAAGAAATCGTAGAAAATGAAAATAACATAGATGGAGAAAACGAAATTCGTTATAGAAACTAGTCCTGGAATCTGCTAGAAGAAGGGCGAGTGATTAACTGCGTTGTTAATCATTGAAATGCCATTAAGTGATATGTTGTTTTTATGTAAACTGTTGTACAGGTTCAACAAGGAGAACTAGATTCGGCGGCATGCAGGGAAAGGAATATTGTCACGCCTATCATCTTTTCTACATACAAAATATTGGTTGAGTTGCAAAAAAACAACCTCGCAACTACGCCACTGCTTAGGTAGGAAATTAACAAGTTTGACAGATGTTAGTATCTCGGAAACCCAATCGAAGAAGGAGTAGGTTCCAACAATTAATTTTTAGGCGACACCGACTTATAATTTACACACAAAACATCGTCCGAGGTGGAAAATGGGAAGCCGGACCCCAAGATAGATAATCACCTATCTTTATATCTCCTATCTGTCCTTTATGTAGACTTAGTTCCAGATATTTCGACGTAAAAGAAAAGACAAGTTACAACCAAAACCTCATTTAATTTATAATTGACACAACCCCACAATTATAATTCTTCGATACAAAACAATGTAAAATAGCAGTCCCAATTTTACGTTCACGGAATCAATATAACTAAAATTAAATTGGGCGAGACTCAAACAAATTTAAGGACAATTATTGCGCTCACTAGAACAAGATAATTTTAATTTTTAGCGCACTATACGTCGTAGGAGGCCTCCGCGGATCGGAATAATGCGTGATCATAAAACGACCTAAAAAGAGAAAATTTCAAGCTATGAAATCTTGAAAACGCAATACCATCCCCACTATCGGAGCACCCTATATATATGGTGTACGTAAAATTGTTTCCCCCAATAAATTGAATATTACAAGTGTATTTACTATGTACACATACCCCCAATTAAACCCCAATAGTACAATTCAGTGACACAAAATCAAATAATAAATTAATACTTAATTGAAGGTAATGAAATTGTAAATAACAACGGCCAGGTGCGAACTTTCCCTAAATTAATTCAAACCGATATTAGAATTAAGTTCAGGAGAATTAAGCCAGGACAAAATTTTCTGTCACTAAATAACTCACCAGTTGATGGAAACTGGCATATCACAAAAAATTTTCTTGACCGGAATAATTCTAAATTGGAAAAATTGAATTTCTGGAGTTTTTGCTTTCCCTCAACTACAGGAAACGACTCCGGTGTAGTGACTCCCAGATCGGAACTGATTTCCAAATCGACAAACGATTTACCAAAAATTTGTTCACTACACATCTAATTATCCGGTCAGATCGCCAAAACTGACTGTCCTATTCTCGGAAACTGTCGTTAAGATTTTTATTTCCCCTCAACTTCCGAAACTCTAATTTGTTGCGCCGTATAACGGAGTGAATCCTTCGAAATGTAATAAATGTAAAAAGGGTTGCCTTCCATTAGGCGCGAAAATCGTTACAATATAATGGATTCTCAATGTAAAAAATTACATTTAATTTTTGAAAACAAGGTCAGTTCAAGATCCCCTTAATTCAACGTTTACCACAAGGTATTTATGGGAGTCTATCATACACTATTATTCGAATATTATTTATAAAGAGAGAGAAATAATACAGTTATGAAATTTATTTATTCAAACAGTCGTGCATAATGCAGCAGCAATACAACTTTACTATGCAGTATGATTCTGTATCGCATCATCTACGCTCGATATATTTTGTATGTTAGCTGCTATCCAGTCTGCATAATATCCCACTTTGGTATAAACTGATGTTCGGTTAGACGCTTGAGCTTTAGGTCCGCGTGACACTATCCCTAAAATATTCAACATCATTTATCATTTTAAATTTAAAGGTTTTAATTACCAATTAATATATTGCGCCTTATTACAGGTCCACCGCTATCACCATTAAAGTCGTGAGAGTCGGTAACTATTGTATTTGAGCAAAACCATCCGTCAAATTCTGCTACCCTGTTGTATTTTTAAGAAGATAATTATATTAATTTTATGCAATTTGCCAATATATTTGGTTGAGCCATTCACATCACATCATTTGAACTTATCACAGAAAGTGAGATATAGAGCAGCGGTTCTCAAACTATGGGGCGCGCCCCCCTGGAAGGGGGCGAAGCTGTGCGGGGGGGATGTCGAATAAATGAACAACATATCAGAATTAATTTTTTAGATTCTTATCACAACGAAAGCATTATAACTAAAATTAAAATAAAACATTTCTAAGGCATAGACCTAAATGACTAATATGTGTCTGCTTTATAGTACACCGAGTGCGTGTAGTGTCAGTGAAAACGAAAGGTGGTGTGTTTAAAAGAAAGCCTGTCCAGGTTTGGTTTGATGTTCGAGACAGACACTCTGAGCTCCTTTTCTATTTGAAGTTAGTTTCTGTATTTAGATTTTAAAGCAGCAACAGCGGAAAACCCAATTTCTCAAAGACAAGAAGTAGGAAAAGGTAACAGTATCCGAAACGCTTTTGCTTTAGTAAGGGAATAGTTAAAAGACAGTTCATTCCAGAAATTTGTTAATTACTTAATAACAATATTTGATTTTTCTGCTGTACTCGAAGAAAGTGTTCTTCTTCTTGCGGAGATAGGCCAATAGATATAATTTCAAATGTATGTATACCATTTACCCAATTTAATGTCTTCTTCTGCGAAAAAGTATTTGGTGAAAGTAGTGCTCAAGTTTTCTAAATGACCCACCCTCCACTGTCTTTAGCAACAACTTTTTATGATTCTCCGTCGGCGGGCAACTCTGGATAAATTTACACATTGTGGGAAACATCTCAAAGAAATTGTCTTTTAATTTGTTATTCCTTAATTGTATTCTCTTGCAAAAAGTGTTAACCCTTTCACTGAAATCAAACATATTTGTACTATTTCCCTAAAGTTGAAGATTAAGTAAATTAAGTTCTTCGAATATGTCTACTAAGTCGGAGAGCTTCAGTAGAAATAAATTGTTGTAGAATTCTTCCGCACGCTTATGACCATCCTCGCTCAAGAATATCGCCATTTCATTTCTCAGTTCGTAGACGCGCTTGAACACCTTATCGCGTGACAACCATCTGCATGAAGAATAAATCAACAACGATATGTTCAGCTCCCATATCTTCACAAAGAGCACCAAAAATTCTTTATTAGAGGTCAGGTTTTCATATATTTAATTACATTAATAACTACTATCGAAACAATATTTAGCCCAGGACGTAGCGATTTTGATGCTAAAGCTTCCCGATGAATCATGCAGTGTGTCCAAACTACTCCTGGGGATTTCTTCTTCACAAGTGTTTGTAAACTGTTATATCTTCCAGACATGGCTTAAGCTCCATCGGTGCAAATTCCAACACAATCCTTCCATTGCAAGTTTGCGCTTACTATGGCATCGTTTGTAATTCTGAACAACTCGACAGCAGTTGCTCTTCATTGTATGAGCTTTCAAAATAGCAAGTCTTCAATTATTGCAGCTTCCTGATAGAATGTGATTTAGAAAATCAAATGAGAATTGTTACTGCGGTTGCTGTCTGCTGCTTCATCAAGTTGTATGGTAAATAATTTTCCAACTAACTCAAACGCAAGCTGTTGTTGAATATCCACAGATGCATCGTTAATTCTTCGGCAAACTGTATCGTTTTACAGAAGAATATTTTTGAGTTGTTTAGCATAGCTTTCACCAAACATTGTTTCTACCATGTCTATGGCAGCTGGTGAAATTAGCTGCTCTGCAATCATATGTAGCTTCTTGTATTTGGCTATTTTATAAGCCACTTTGTATGATGCCAAGAAAGTTTTGTCATTTACTGTAAGAAATTTGTGGAAAATTGTCTTTTGTTTTCCGAAAAATCTAAGTTTCTCTGCAAAAATTTTACAAGGCTTATCGACATATTCTTTGTGCAGAGTTTCTAAATACCTCTTCAATTTATTGCGTGTCATGCTGTCCACAGCCAAACTTTTGAGGCAAATAACACATTGAGGTTTTTCTTCACCACTTATTTCAATGTTTGTAAAACCGAAGTTTAATGCGTGGTCGTAGGCGTTTCTGATTGAAGTAAAAGCTTCTTCATCTTTAAGCTTACCTTTGCCTCCAATTAAAAATCTATCCATTATTACTAAACGTGTGCGTAAATATACAATAATTTTTTTCAGCGTTTGAACTCCAACTCTCTTATGTAACACAGTCACAACGACACAACTAACAACCGACGCGCTGCCGCTGCTTTTAGTCGCGTATTTTCAATCCAGAAAGTTCGAGGCGGATCGGTATCTGCCGCGAACATTCGGGTAACAGTAGATCAGGTGATAACGCGGCGCGACTGCACCACATCGGCAGCATAGCCAATATTGCCAAATCGAGTTAAATAAGTTCCTGCGTATTGGGTTATTCTCATCTACCTTGTATTATGCAGGGGGCGCAGAACTAATCAAGGTAAAAAGGGGGGGGGCGAAAATTACGAAAGGTTGAGAACCGCTGATATAGAGGGCGTTTCACAACTAGTGTGAATAACTTAGCCATTTGAGTACTAAGATTATACTGAGAAAAAAGTGTAATAAACATAGGTCCTGTATTAAGTAATTACGCAACTACAGGGGATCTAAATTTTAATAGCATGATGAATTCAAAATAATTAAGTGGCCTCTTACAGTAAAAAACAAAACATTTAAAAGACAAACAGAAAAATTTATTTCCTGTCATAAATGCACAAAATGTGCTCCTTGAGCTTCAATATAGGCCTGACACCCACGAATCAGCGAATCATTCACTCAAAATAATACATTGTGGTTGCGAATTTGATCTGAAACACTGATTGATTCTGTAATTGTATTTTAATACTGTATACCAGCTACTTCAGATGTCCCCAAAACTAAAAATCCAGGAGATTTTAATTTGGAGATCTCGCTGGTTTTATGATGGGCCCTCCAGTTCTAAAACAAATCCATGCAAAAAATCAAACATCCGCTCTTCTCAAGTTCCTTACGCCTAATAGTTCTCTTGTTTGAATTGACGACATAAAAGAAACGATCCCAGGAAAATGGATATAAACAGCAAAAAACCGTGACGTGTGGGTACAAATGAGGAATACCAGCTGTTTAGAAGTGGGCAGCGAAGGGTTGATAAAAAAGAAGAAGAATAGCTCTGTTGACTCTTTTGCATTACCATGCCATCTTAGACGTGATCTGCCATATCTTCTACTGCTTTCCATAATTATTTTGAGGTCTTCTCTGGTATTCTTCTTTCCTCCATACCCTTTACATGTTCTGTCTATTGCAATCGTTGTATTTTTGTGCACATGGCCGGGTCTATTTCTTTATACAGCTCCAGCAGTTCGTGATTGTATTTTAATTTCCATCTGTCTTCTTCTTGAATCGGTCCAAATATTATTTTCAATACTTTTCGCTCAAACTTGAATAATAGATCGTCGTACTTAGTGGTCATTTCCTAAGATCGGGAGCTGAACGACAATATCAGTCTTAAGATGCTTTTATACACTTTCATTTTAACTTTTACACCCACTATTTGAGATTTCAGTACAGTTTGCACTGCGAAGTATATTTTATTCCGGCTACCAGTTTTGTTGCGGTTCCTGGAGCGTAGGGTTCTGGTCCTTCAGTGTCGAACCCAAATATTTAAATTCTCGTACCACTTCAATATTCATATTATCCATAGTTATGTTCTGTCCCAATTGTGTTATGGCCATATACTTTGTATTATTTTTATTTAGCCTAAATAATTTCATTGCTACTATGTTCCCATAATTTGAAATGATTGGTTAATGCTGCTGCTGCCAGATTTAATTCCTCCAATAGCTTTTTCTAGGCTTATATTTAATAGGATCGGGAAAAGGGCAGCTCTTTGTTTTAGTCCTTTATTGGTTGGAAATTTGTCTGTTAGCTGGCTGTGTATTCTGACTTGATTGGGCGTCTCTTTTTTTAAAGAGATTACTGAAAAGGTGGCGGGGGCGAATATAGCATGGGGGTACAATTCTTTTAGATAGGCAATGAAGATTCTGGAATACAGGGTGACTAACTCCATGATAGTTTGGGTGTCTTGTGTTGCCCATTACCAGGATATATATGTTGAGAGCTGAGTTAGGGATCTATAGTTAAGGGGGAGTTGTCTTGTTAGTGAGTATAATATAGTTACACGACTTGTACGGTGTGCTCCCATGACGAGTCGAAGGCCATGGTGATATGTTCAGTATAGCGATTTTAATATAGGATTATTAGTCGATCCATATATGTATACACAGGCAGTACTCTATTTTGCACATAATTAGAGTGTGGACAATAGTTGTTAATGTTCCTGTCGCTTCCCCACTCCTCGTGTGCTATTATTTTTTATGGTTTTTAATTTAATTCTGCAATTGTCAATTGTTCTTTTGGCGTGGGATATCCATATCATTCTAAGGTCAAGTATAATGCCAACATATGTATATAATTTCTGTTATATGTTGGAAGGTATGTTATTTAATTTAAGGACAGGCGTGACAAGGCGGTGTTTCTGTCGAAAGCTATACATTTCGTTTTTGTAGGTGAAAACCGTAGTCCGTTTTCTTTAGACCACTTTTGCAGGTTTCCAATGCCTTGCTGCAGGTATGTTTATATGGTATTGGAGTTCTTATTAGCGATATATATATATATATATATATATATATATATATAGCAAGATCAACTGTAAACAGTGACGTTTGTAGTGTGTTTGGGATTTTCTCGAAGATGTTATTTATAGCAATTAGAAGGAGAGTTGCGCTAATTACAGAGGCTTGAGGAATTCCATTATCTTTGATATCTCCCCTAAACGTAACACTTCCTAATCGTACTGTAAATTTCCCATCCTCCCATACTTCCCATATTTTTGATAAATTGTACGAGTCGTCCTTTGTAACCCTATTTTATTAGAACTAATAAAATGTTATGTTTCCACACGTTTATCTTATGAAATCGGTGCCTCGGAGAGAACCTAAAACTGTCAGTATCCCTGGGTTAGTGTGCCACGTCACTAACTACCTCAAACAGAATTAAAGTGGCAGCAGGGTGCGGAACTGCTTTCGGGTCTCTCCGCAATCATTTCCCTTACGCAATTTTAATTTTTAATCTTATGAAAACCAAGGGCATTCCTGAACCACACTTCCATATTCATACAGTCACCAGCGGGCTAGGCAAATGCTTAAAGTTATATCTTTGTTTAAAATTTTAAAATAATAGGTTTAGAACAAAACAGTTACATGCTGTTACCCCATCTCGTGGTCACCGGTGAGCTATGCAGACGACACGGTTCTAGTTGCGGCAACTAAAAAGGAGATTATTAGACAAAGTAAACGAAAATAGCGGAAGGTTAGTTCCAGTGTCAGTATCCGCTCAAAAGTGGAAGCCTTTGAAATGTGGATGTTCTGGAGAATGCTGAGATTCTCATGGGCAAAACGATATACCAATGAAAAATTATTAAAAAGAATTGGAAAAGGAAGAGAAACTTTTTCAGGTAGTTAAAGAAAGAATAGTTTGAGAAACAAAAGATAATAGACGGGGATAAAGACGGAAGACAAAGAACAGAGAGAGTTTTGCGGAGATGACAACCAATCCTTACTACTAGTTACTAATAGTTAAAGATTCACATACAGAAAAAAGGCTTATGATTCATAACTGCATAAATCATCGTTTTCTTACTATTTCGGGCTTATTTCAAAATGTTTGGACGGATAACAACAAGAGAATAGTGGATTATAGGTCGAAGAACAACATCAATCAATCGAGGAAAGAGAAAGAGAGGAACCGCAGATGTGCCGCAGATGTGCTTAGTGGATGACATTGTAATAGTGGGATGGCTAACGGTGGAAAATATTGGAGAAGACCTGTCCAAAGGCTGAATAGGAAGAGTGCATGAGGTCAAAAATTGGTAAAACTAACATATAATAAACAATGTTTGTAGAGGTCCGTATAGAAACATGTATTAAAAAGTCGTCAGTGGTACGGAATATACAATTATTATAAAACGATTTGTTTTTACCCAGGTATCTTACAAGTCCGAAATGCAGGCAGCACGGTCGACTTCAGTAGTTGGGAAACGGTATTATCCAGTTTTTTTTGTAGGAGTCCCCACCCAAATACATGTGCCCATCCTGGTGTGTACTACAAAGAGAAATAGGATACTATTATTTTAATCATATTTGGTTCGATTGAGTAGTACCTTATACTTTTTTGAAGCATAAGGAATGGTTTTCTCAAAAATATGGTCAAATTTATCCTTTGTTCGTATTATTGCTATGTCATACAACGTCTGTGAGTCATCGTAATTTTCATGTATTTTATAACCATAGATCCGATGGTTATATCCGGAGCCACCTAGAATGTTCGTTGTACCACCACGTACGACAATTTTTCCTAGAGATATACTGCGTTGCTAAAACATAATGTATTTTAAGTATAAAAAAGTTATTTGAATGTATAATTCTTACACGTCTACATATTTTCCAGAACATAAACTTCTTGCAATTGTTTTCAAAAATAAATACAAACAGGCAGAAAAATATTAAAGCAAACTAATTTAATAATTGAACAATTCAAATATTTTTTAATGGAGATCGCTTACTGTGAATTGGGATTAACGCATGATTTAGATTTGAAAACCGAAATTCATAAAGTATATTTGTAAAATAAACATTGAATATAAAAATTAGTTGTAATGTACGTAGATAATACGCCAAAAAATTAACTACAGTGCAACCGACACTGTAGTAAATAATAGTAATACCGAAAATCATGAGTTAATCGAAGATTAAAAGTGTAGTGCAATGCTTAGTAAAGCTTAAAAATGAATGATACTCACGGTATGTTTTTCATACAGGCAATGAGCAGCAGTGAGTACAATATCTTCTCCTATAATGGTACCTCCACAAAAGGGATCAGAAAGTCCCTCATACAGTGTTACTAAACCTACTACGAAGGGATTGTGCGTTATAGATACAAAGTACCCGCTTAGGATACGACTGCACAATGCTTTTATCCATGATCTCTTTTTGTAGGATACTGAAAAAGATATTAAAAATTGTCTACCTACTTACATCGAACCGATCTGAATGTATGTGTCTAGCAAACATTCTTTTATTTGATTGAAATTACAAACTGTTCACGAATGGGGAGTATCATTATATACAAAATTTACTTCAGAAATTGACGAAAAGTAGTTGGTGATCCAAAGAACACATACTAAACATTATTTTGTCTACATTAGCTTCATGCAATTTGTCTTGTATCGTTTGCTGCATTTTATTGTTCAGGTAGAACAATTAATTCTGTATACTTTTTAAAATACAGTAATGGAACTAACGTTAAAAACTGGAAGACCTCTTGAAAAAGTTTGTCGTCCATTGAACAGGTCCTACTTGATCTGGGCAATGCCCTCTGTTTTTGTTTATCAATTCTACACATCTTAATTTTCTGGTACAGTACCTGTATACAGGGTATGCCACGACGTGAGGTCACTACTTGTGTACATATCTTTGTAGCGTCTCTTTTTTGAATTTACGCGCGAAACTGCGCTTCTAGTGCTTTAGGGGCAGATGTCTTGTGTCTCTCAAAGCGGGAGCACGCGCTTTTCTATAACAAGTACTAAATACTTTTAAAATCAATTCTAGTTGTTGGTGTTTCTCTTAAAGTACGTTACGTATTAGAGTGATCTATGAGCGTAACCAACATTTGGTCCTTCGAGCCGGAAGCTGGTGCCGACGGTGTGGTTCGGTCGGCTATTGTTAAAACCGTAGGTGGTGTGTTTAAGAGACCGGCAGTGCGACTATGCTTACTTCCTAGGGCTGTTTGGAAGATTACTTTTGGTTGATAGTTAAAAAATTTTGGTTATTTTAACACCCTTATTTATATTTTTGAAATTGTTTTATTTTTCGCTATTATACACTATATTATATATACTTTATATGATTTATATTATTTGAAATATGTGATTTCAAGGGAGGCGGCTTATGTAGCGCCTCTTTTATGAATTCACGCGCGAAACTGCACTTCTAGTGCTTTAGAAGCAGATGTCTTGTGACTATCAAAGCCGGTGCACACGCTTTTCTATAACAAGTATTAAATATATTCTTTGAGGCTTTCGCGGTTTCTAGAACTGTCAATATTACAATTTACTTTCGGCTTAGACCGCGTCGTCATTTGGGAACTACACCCAGCATTATTAGGAAGGACTGCCCTGTAGCTTGTCTGCCAGTGATTGGAAGTAACGCGTTAAAAGTAACGGCGTTACAGGTAACGCGTTACTTTTTTAGAAACGTGTAACGGGAACGCGTTACTTTTGTACACAAAGAACTAGTAACGGGAACGCGTTATTTTTTTTTGGTAACGAGTAACGTATTAGACGTTACTTTTAATTGTTTCCTTTTATTTAAAAAAATCATTAAATTTAAATCGATTTATTGGTGTAAACTGTAAACAAAATATTTTTTAACAACCTACAAAATGCAGTACCTAACCTATACATACACAGTTAAAATTTTACGAGGTTTTGCGAATTCATAAAGTTCAGAAAATTTATCTGCCAGATGCCGTCTAAGAGGGACGTAGGTCATAAACTGTAAGACATAAAGATTATATGTAACATTTCAAACTGTAGTTTAATAAAGATTTTATGTAATATGCATTTCAAAACTGTTGTTTTATTATATTTACAATTTATTTCTAATTTCAAGTTCTAGTACTCGTCAAACCAAAGTAAAAAAAATAAAAAAATTTAAAATAATTAAAAAAAAATTTTTAATTAACATTCACAGTAAACAAAATTTCAAAGAATAAGAGTAATTAAATAAAATTTAAAAAAGTAAAGTAACGTCTGTAGTAACGCGTTACTTGCGAAAGTAACTTGTAACGAGAACGCGTTACGTTTAAAAATAAGTAACGTGTGACGGGAACGCGTTACTTTTATTAGTGATTAACGTGTAACGGGAACGCGTTATTTTTTAAATGTAACGTTTCAATCACTGTTGTCTGCCTTTACAAGCATTTGTGCTAGAAGTTTGAGCAACATTTGTTCGTAGACCCAGCCTAACTAAACAGGGCCGTGTACTTATATTACTCAAACCTTGGGGCCAAATATAGTTAAAAATTCTAATAAAGTTACGCCCTAAACCAAACCGGTTTCAAAATACAGACTGTTAAATTTTTATTTATTAAATAATTATAATTTCAGAAAAGCCAATACTTATTTTTATTTTAGTTTAAATTCACTATAAAGATTGTTCAAAATGGTCACCGTTGCTCTCGAGATACATTCTGGCTCTTCTTAACAGAGATCTGGTTGCCAACAGTCTCTGCTTGTGTTTGGTATACCATATCTTTCATATGGCCTCACAAATAATAATCTGAACAAGTTAAATTCGGAGATCTTGGGGGATCTCCTCTACCAATTAGATGTCCTTCAAACCGTTGATTCAAAAATTATCGCGCAGGGGCACCATCGTGCTGGTACCACATACCATGTCTGATCACCAGAGGGACATCATCTAACAATCCTCCCAAGTGGCATTCTAGAAAATTTAAATATCTGTCGACGGTTAATCGGTTCTCAAAAAAAAACGTATGTTGATAATTTAACATTGTGATTTCGTGTGGGTTCTCCAAATCACAAGAGTGGCTGTTTTTTCTGTTCATTAATCTATTCCTTGTAAATGACGCCTCATCCATGAATAACATTCTAGTACGTAGGTTTTGATTGATTCGATTTTGAATGATCCAGCGGCAAAATTCCATACGACTAGCAAAATTTGTAGACTTGAATAGGTTGTATATGAAATTGATATAAACCATGACGTTTTAATGTTCTCCAAACTTGCATTCGTGGTACATTCACTTGTGCAGATATACGACAAATAGAGGTGCTGAGATTATTATCAATTTCTCGGAGTATGTTGTCCTCATTGTCTAGTACTTGCTGTATGGGACGCTCAGTCGACGGTTTCGAGAAAATTTCGTAATCACGCAGGTGGTTGTGCACTCGTTGGAAAACTCGTCGGTCTGGTAGTCGCCGATTTGAAAATCTCAACCCATATTCTCTAGCAGCTGCTACTAGTTTCTATCAGAAAAACCGTACAAGTAATGGATATCGGCGTACTCTCGCTTTGTAGAAGTAAACATTAGAACCGCTGTTAATAAGGGCAAGCAGAGAAATCAAGTTTAAGGTGCTTTACTGTTTTTGACATGCAAGTAAATAATATCAATTCCACAGTGACGTAGACAGTTTGTATAAAATACCACTTAATATCATTTATTTTTTCGGTTGCTTCAGTATTTAACTAAAACAGGCCATAACTTCTTTAATAGTCGATTTAGAGAAAATGACCACTCCTTGGTTTCGACTTCTTTTCACCTCTCTTACACGTAGATGAAGTAGTGACCTCACGTCATGGGACACCCTGTATATTTTTATACAATCAATTCTACTTTATAACTGTCGCAAAAATGCAATGTGAAAGTAATAATTTCAACATAATGTGTGGTGCATATTACTTCCTCTTTATATTTGGAGTCATTCTAACTAAAAATGTATAGACTATTATGTTATTTTAGTAATTTGCTTCATAACAGACATCTATCATAAAATACTGGTAAATATTGAAATTGAATCACACTAGTTGGCTGTTTGTTATTGCAGAAATAATTTATTATTATTGATGATCAACAAGCCAATATAGGTAATCGTTTTCGCTAATCTTGTTAAACGTGGGTACAGTAATATCGTGACACAGATGTTTATATTTGTTCCCAAATACGAATATGCTTAATATACTTAATTAAATTACTTAAACGGAAACTGATTTTCTTTTTAAACATAACTAACTTGTATCACTTACTCTTTGCTGAATCAGTTAAAAAGAGTAGAAGAATTATACAAACGACGCTTAATATTAGTCGCATTTTTAATGAAATGCACTTAGCACATAAAAAATAATGCCTCTAATGAAATCATATATGTATAATATACGTTAATGATCGATTATGGATATTTTTATTGTTTGTTTAATTAGGTCTTTATTGGTGACGTAATGCTAGGAAAAATAATAAAATATACTGCGCTCTTTTTATATGTGTGTATTCTGTATGTTGAGAATTGTTGTATTAACTTTGTGATATGTTATGTAAGTACCCTTCCTCCATATTTTCTTAATTTGTTACATATTTAAATTCAAGGGAGTATCCAAAGTAAAACAGAAGAGGGGGCAGCTTTCTGAAAACAACTTTTTTCGTGGGGCAAGGGGTCTATGGGTGGGGGGGCATGCAATAACATGCAATTACAGAAAGAAAACCCTGTTTACTAATAAAATTACTTTTTGGAAAGTACTTTGCGAGGATTAGTTGCACATTTTTTTACAGCTTCAACTAATTGTTCTTTGTTTGCGAAAACCCTTTGACGATACATGATTAGCATGGCTAACCCATTTAACTTATTCTCACCAATAGTGCCTCTAAGTCACGTTTTAATTCGGCTAAGGGAGCTGAATGAACGCTCTATATTGATTGTTGTGCAGGGTTGTGAAAGCAAAATCAGTAGATCTTTTCTAATGGTTGGAACAAACAATTCGCTCTTTTTTAAAACCTCGATGATATCTGGCGCTTTTTTACCGCATTTCACATTTTGAACTACAATTCCCTTTCTCCTTCGATGCCTTCCAAATTAAAGTAAAAAGTTGCACAAGATGAAGTACTTTTATTCCATTCCTCCAATGAAACATATCTCATGTTACTGGGATGAAAATGTGTCGATGAAAATGCAAGCGATTTGTCTGCAGAAAATCTGACTTCTAAAGATGATATGATAGAATCCAACCAAGGCATTATTAGAGACCTTCTTCGAAATTCGGATGGATTTCCGGCTGGAGGGTTGCTTCGATGCATTTATTGGCCAGCAACGCGAGTGGCGGTTATATCAACATTCAAATGCAATGTCGCTTACTTCTTTCAAAACGTCAGCTATGACGTTTCCCGCATGTTCCCGATGCTCTCTTAGCATGACGAAAATAGTTTGAATGTGCTGGTTAGCTTTAATTATGTCAAGCTTCTTCAATTGAAATGTATTTGCTACGGGTTCCCGTATAGAGGAATACTTCGCAATTAATGCTACTGACACAACAAATGAAGATCTGCATGCCGCTGCATGCATTTGATATGCATTTTTTCTTGTTGCTGCATTACCCTGTTCAGCTAACGTCTCAAATGCTTCAACTACATCGACAAAGTGATCCTTAAAAACACGAATGCTCTGGTACTTCTACTTCTCTGACCATCTTCCATCTTGGAAGGGGGGGCAGCAGCCCCTCCATCCTTGGATACGCCTTTGTATTAAATTTCTTCCAGGTGATGATATTTATTTCTTCTTATGACTCTTCTATACTTTTTCAACTTTTTCTTTATAGACATTATATTGTATGTCCAATCCCATGTTTATTTGTTGATTTTCCGTGCTAAGCTGGTTTGTGAAATAATGAATTCGGACCGCTTTCCTTTCCTTCCCATTGTTACTAAAATTGCAAGAGGGGATTAAAAAAATAATTATTATTTATATAATTTTAATATTATTTGGTCTTAATTACGAAGAAATCAAATGCAAAGAAACTTATAATTGGAGCTTAATGGCTCGAATGAAGTGCTACAAGGTTCGAGTGCTTTTGTATTCATCGCACAGGGCTTTCAGCCGTTTTGCATATTTGCTCATACCTACACGTAATTTCGTTTTTTTTGTCTGAACCCCAAGAATGTGTTTAGCTGCCTCTTCCACTCGCATTTTTTAACTCAATATCCACAGTACAGGATGAACATGGCCGACAACAGTCGACAAGTGGTGGTTCCACCCTTCAACGTCAGTAATTGTTGTATATATATATATATATATATATATATATATATATATTGGTTTCTGTGGAAACATGGGTATAATATTCCGCAATCTCAAAGTGGCAGAATAGTCGCCCAAATTATTACTTTTCTGGGTTTGCTTTCCTTGGATTTTTCCTTCATTGTTGCTCCCACTCCATTTATCCATGACATTGCGGGTTTTCCTCTTCTTCTTCTATTTGTTGGGGTATAATTAAACGCACGTTTTGGCCATCGCTCCTCCCCCGTCCTCGGCATATGCCCATACCATAAAATTTGTCTTGTTTCTATCCACTCTGTAGTAGTGCAAACTTTTTTTGTTCGTCTTCTGATTTCTACATTTGGTATATGCTCTAGCCGAGATATTCCGCACGATCTTCTTAAAAAATCCATTTCTACAGTTAGGTACTATTTTCTTTCTACTCCTCACCGGTAATTGCCAACATTCTGATCCATATGTCAATATTGGATCTACAATTACTCCATAATAGTCATTTCTGTATTTATTTTGATCATATTCGCCCACAGCAATGAGTTAAAGATCCGTACACATTTCCGACCTTGTTGCACTTTATATTCTATGTTTGATGACCCTTCGCTTGATATTTTGTTTCCCAAGTATTTATATTGTTCCCATTCACTTATTTCTTGTATTGCTAGATTCGGGTCTTTATGTTCTTCTCTAATATTTCTGAAGATGTAGCCTATGCACTCTTCACTATTTGCAATAAGCACTTGATCATCGGCGAAGAAAAGAGTTGTTAAGCAGTGGTCATTGATCTGCAGTCCCATTCCTAAACATTTCCTTCAATTTTCCAATGCTCCTTTTATGTAATTTTGAAATAAGGTGGGTGGTAGACAACATCCTTGCATAAGACTCTTTGTAACCTTGAAAATTTCTGATATCTTGTTACCAACTTAAATTGTACTTTGGGGATTCTTGTATATATTAAAAATGGCAGGGACATACTTTCCGCTGAGGCCGATCGTCGTCAAAATATTAAAAAGTTTTATTAAGGGCACTGTGTCGTAAGCTTCCTCACATGCATAAAGACATTACTACAAACATATTTTTCTTAAAAGGAAACTATTAAATTCACAAATTTGCACTTTAGTATAAAGCAGTTAAACTGATTACATTTTTACTCATATTTGTTAAATTACAGCTCAAGAATTCACAAATACGGTTGAAATGTATCCTCTATGCCTTTTTAAAGATGAATATAAACCAAAATAGCCAGCTTTGCTACCTAGGATGCAAGTTACACGATTTTTGATGCAAAAACCAATCATCGGAAACAAACAATATTGCAACGTATTCGATTTATATGTGGTTAAACAACCTATTTTCTTACAGGGTAGCCTAACAGAGCTGTATTAGATTTAGCAACAGGGTAAGATATCTCAATTAGAGCGTGTTGTAACACAGAAATATATATATATATATATATATATATATATGATATTGGTTTTGAGGTTTCCGCGGGTGTTGTATGCTGTGATTGGCTTCCAGGTATTCTTCCGCGTAGTAACTTCTTGGTCCTGGGATGGACCGGGATGGTTGTCTTGACGACGTTTCGGCAAAATCACATTTGCCATCTTCAGGTCTTGTCGGATAACTTTCTGCTGGTGCTTCTTGTAATGCGACTGTTGACGTTCGTTTCTGCTGGAGCTATATATAGTTCTCGACCGTTCCGTGCGGTTGCGCTTTGTTGATTCCGGGCTCGGTTGCGTGTGA
>JABXWE010003662.1:0-36873 GCA_014611495.1 Limonius californicus
GACTGTCTTAAGAAAATTTTGAAATAAAAATCAAGTTCGCCAAAGTTATAATTTGCTTTATCTTACAGTATAATTAAAAAATAAGGGTGTCCCAGGTTTCATTGACATCTTGTATATTACATCCCTAGGTGTGTTCATTGTGGATCATTGCATACTAAATTTACACGGTTGTCAAAGAATTTTATATTGCATCAAAGACTGCTAATAATTTTAAATATTAGCAAATGTCAATAAAGGGTGTATCTAATTTGCTGAACAAATATTACATAAAAAAAATTTGAAAAGATAATTACATATCTAGTTACTGTTAGTGCTAATGTAGCTACTGTTGTCAATTTTCCCGGCAACCTCTACTATTGAGGGCGGTTTATTCTTGCACATTTATATTAAATATGTCTAAGATAGTTCTTTTAACAACTCTAACATCGTAAATATACATATTAGGCTACTGTTATTCAATGTTTAACTACTGTCAATAATTGTAACACCCAACCCTTAATGTTCAAAGTCGTTTATTCTTTCATTAATTTCTAAACCTTGACCACGGTTTATAAAAATATGCAAGAACAAACTACCCTTAATATTAGGGATTGCGTGTTTTAATTAGTGACAGTAGCTTATTGCCAGTTAACAGTATCTGCGTAATTACAATGATGTATCATCATTCATTATTCAATAGCCGATTCTAATTCTGATCAGCAAATTAGATTCTCTCTTCAATAAAGTACATTTTAAAAACCACTTTTTAAATTTAAAGAATGAGTATTTTTCAAAGATTTTATTGATATCAACAACCAAGTATTAATTAAGTTGCACTCTTATACCGATAAGAAATGAATAAGTAGGTGCAATATATATATTTTTAACCATGCCACGTTCCCTAGCAATGCATTTTTTTGTTAGAGACTTTATTACACATGATAATTGCCACAAGTAAAACATTTCTTAATCATCTTTTTGACTACTTTAACAGATCTAATATACATACCTGATAATGTTTTGAGAATAAACACAACGTCCACTTAACAAAGGTAACCTGTGCGCTGTGACTAACAGTAGTAGACAGGCATAGAAGTTAGCGAGTATCAAGATGACAATAACACGTGATACGATAGTCTGCCAAACCCATTCAATGAAATAAAACGCGACAACACTGTTGGATGACCCATCCACCATAGTTTGTAAATTGTGTATATTGCCAGAAGACCTAAAGCTGCAATTTGGTTAAGATAATATACATGCGGAGGACCTATTTATAGTACTTTAGTCGGAGGTGCTAAACATAGTAATATGTATACAAAGAAAAAATTTAAAAATATGTTTATCGGCGGTTTTGCCATTAGTTTTATATAATATGTTATATACATTAACGTTATTGGATATATATACATTCCTACTGGGGGAAGACTTTAAGCTGCATTTTGTAAGGAAGACCTAAAGATAGTGGGATGTATATATATATATACAGGGTGTATCAGAAATAGGTATAAATATTAAATCCGATGGTAGGAGATTACAATATATACAAACTAGAAAAAACATTTCTTTGGCAATGGGACCCTTAAGATATGAGAAAATAATAATTGAAAATTTGACCCAAAATTATTTGAGTACCGCAGGATAATCACAAAGACAAAGACATGTTATGCAAAGGAGAGTAAGATGGAAGTGCAAAAAAATTACTTATCACCTGCCACAAACCAATCCTATTAGGTAGGTCAGTAATTTCTACTCAGTCTGTTGTTGAAGCTGGCAAGCAGTGTTTCTACCAAAATGGAAAATTTTACGAACATTGAACTTACTAATGTTGTTCTTATTTACGGGGAAGCTCAAGGAGACGCTCTAAGGGCAAGGCAAATGTACTTAGAGCGATATCCTTAGCGCCGCATTCCAAACAGCCGTACATTTACTAGAACAGTCCAACATTTACGGGATTATGGCACGTATCAACCACAAAACCATCATCGCGGTCGTCCAAGAGCAGAAAGGGTTGTTAATGTAGAACAGCATGTTTTGGAATTAGTAGAGAAAAGTCCCAATGTTAGCACTAGAAGACTTGCGTTACAAACTGGTGTTTCCCATTCTACTGTTTGGCGGATTTTGCGGGATCAGGCACTACACCCTTACCACGTTCAACGCGTTCGAGGTTTGCAACCAGCGGATTATGTACGTAGGCACGATTTTTGTGAATGACTTCTTCAAAAGTGCAACAACCAACCAAATTTCCTGTTCAATTTGTTATCTACTGATGAGGCAGGATTTACGCAAAAAGGGGTGTTTAATGTCCACAATACCCACATTTCATCAGATGAGAATTCACACGAAGTAATGGAACACAGTTTCCAACAACGGTTTTCCCTAAATGTTAAATGTATGGGCAGGCATTGCAGGTGATCAACTTATTGGGCCATCCATTTTACCTGCTCGTTTAAATGGAGCTCTGTGTTTACACTTTCTCATCGAAGTCATACCAGGATTGCTTGAAAACGTATCTTTAGAGACACGACATATCATGTGGATTTTGCTTGATGGTGCTCCGCCTCATTATGCTAGGGATGTAAGGGAATGGTTAAATAATAACTATCCTGAAAGGTGGATTGAACGAAACGGGCTAGTTCCATGGCCAGCTCGTTCGCCAGAGTTAAATAGTTGTGATTTCTATTTGTGAGGCTACATGAAACAGTTAGTTTATTCTACGCCATTGAATACAGTTCGGGAATTAAGGGTGCGCATTGAAGACGACGCTGCCGATAGGATTCGGCAAGATCCTACCGTTTTCGCAAGGATACGTAATTCAAGGCTTCGACGTGCAGAAGCTTGTGTTCTCAGTGGTGGTCGACATTTTGAACATATATTGTGATCCACTTTTCACTTTTGAGGTAAACTGTTTTTTATGTTTTTTTTCAGTTATGTTAAAATTGATTTAAATAAATGATGGGTATTCTGAAATAAACTAGTAATTTTTTAAATGCTTTATGCGTTTGGAGTTTTTTTTGCACTTGTTTATAATTTTTGTACCCCATGATAAAGTGAAAACGGAAAAATATAATTTAGCGGTAAATGAAATTCTTAAATGTCTTCTAATTACAAAAAAGTCCAACTGCTTCAATTAAACCTTGGCCTCTCCCAATTCCGTAGTTTATCACAAGCCAGACGAGTTTTTACGTGTTTGCCACTTTGGATTTAATTTACAATTAGGTAATACCTTTCTATAGCTTAAATGCATTTTCTATGTATCATCAGCAGCTCTCAAACAAAATTTTATTTTATTTTTTAATTAAAAAAATGAATAGTACCATTGAATTCTACTTGTGCCAATCTATTACTGGTTTAAATATTTGTACCTATTTCTGATACACCTTGTATATATTTTATTTGTTTTTATTATAAATGACTTTACGGCCAAGGAAGTTATAACAAAAAGGAATATTGTAGCGTAAATATAATTATTATATTTACACTACGATATTCCTTTTTGTTATAACTTCCTTGGCCGTAAAGTCATTTATAATAAAAACAAATAATTAGAACGTAAACTTTTGAATGTATTTGGCATTAGAACTAAACCTTGTAAAGCGGAAATGTAATATTTGATATTATGAAATTAATATAATTAGTTCGCCTCAGTAATGGAATACAGTGCTAAATGTTAAACTAAACTAATGCTATTGTCTAATAGTGTTTGAACTTTGCAATTAAAGAAATGTCTAAATTTGAAGCTTTCATAACCTTTAACACATCGTATGAGAGTTTACACAAAGAGGTGAAATTTGAAAAATTCTGATAACATATTCTTCTCTTCAAAAATTTTACAAAATTATAGCTTTTTTTCTAGAATATTCAATAATACGTAAAACTAATCTCAGCTAAAATTAAATGTAAAAAGTATAATTTTGTTACATAATACAGCTGTGTTTGTGTTAGTAAACAACCATTTAAAAATAAAGTTTATGTTTACAGTCATTTTGAATCACGCAACTAATTATATGATCTCTCTTTTTAATGCATTTGTTTTGTGTAAGGTCAATGTTAGTAGCGCCCAGGTGTTTGGTAATAAAATCTGCTTTTTATTTTATAAAATCGTTGGGATTTCACATAAATATTAATATTTATTTATTAAAACCTGAAACGAGTTTGAGTTACGATTGTGTGTACTAAATTATAGACCTACATCCGTTTTTGACCTTGACTGTAGCACCTACAACGTGTGGGAGCGAACTTGAGTCTTGTATTCTTAAAATTACAAAAAAAGTTATTTTTGAACAACTTATTTATAATGAAATAAATCAGGCAAAAATCCCACGATCACCTATAGCATATATGAATACAAATATTGTTTATACGCGAATATCAAAAATAATACACTCGTGTACACATATTTACCCAAACAAGTTACGCATCTTTTTAAATAATAGTTAGGAAACGGGTATTTAAATTTGGGAACAAAACAACACAATGTACTAATAAATTCATATGAACTAATTGGTTTGCTGCGTGATTCCATCGCAAGACAAAAAGTTATAAAAATGTTGGCCCAACATCACTGTAGTAAAAGTTGCCCCGACCTTAAACGTTTTACGGGGAAATGCGGCCCTGGCAGTACGCGACCTGATTACAAATCAATCAGACATCTTGCACTTCGATTGGGAGATTTTCTTCTGAATACTGAATTATGTACATATAGGAGAGCTGAACGTAACCGGCCGTAAAAGGTCGACGTAATTACGTCGAACACAAAAATATTGTACGGAATTTATGCCGAATCCAATAACTTCGACTGGGAAAAATGTGGAATGAAGTAAGTAAATTAAAAAACTTCTACTAGAAATAATGTCAAATGCAAAAACTTCGAATTAAACATGTCCAATGAATACAGCGCGATTGAAAATGATTGAAGGCGCCGCTTCATCCTGATTTCTTTTTGTCCGCCTACTACCTAATGTGCCCTTGACTAATTCCCTTGGCGTGCAACTATTTTAAGTAGCACCAGATATTTAAAAATTAGTACATGACAACACAGTTTACATGATTAAAAAATCATTATATAAGATTACTGCTTATAATAGTGAGTCGAAATACTCCTCAGCATTATCATTAACGTTTCACTTCATATTTAAAATATGACTACCAACTATCTTGGTGTGTTTGCCCTTACGGCTTTCACTAAAGTATCCAATAACTCCCCAATTCTGTGTAAATAATTTGCAATTTGCACTACAACACTTTGAAGATGTCCAAACATAAAGCAGACGAGAAAAGTTAAGTCGGAGATTCACGGTAGCCAAGGATCTCTGTTGATAATACTGTCATCAGAAAATTCTCTTAGAAAATTTAACGTTGCATCTGCTGTGTGAGTTGTTGCACCATCTTGCTGGAAACAGAACTCAAGGTGAAGTTCATCATCGTGATGTTGATCGACAAACGATGCTCAAAATAGTTCCCGGTAATAGTTGGCATTGTCTCAATTATTCAACATTTCCACGTCCCAATCAAAACCTCAATTGTAAGCAGATGTAACGAGGTCTCCTGATATACACATATACATTTACTATATATTGTTATACATTATCATTAATTAGATAAATAAATTAATTAAATCAAATTTAAAGTTTAATAGAATTGAATTACCTTGCATTCCGCAATCATATTTTTATTAACGTATTTATTTTTATAAATTATTGTAAGTTGGGCGCCAAGTGTCAATTTTTAGAGACTTGTCGCCAAATATTAGCTGAAATGCCACGTTCCAACTGTCGAACGTAAATACTCTGTCTCAGAAGTTGGTTCTATCACGCTTTACGATTATATGAGAAAATGGACATTTCATACTATTTCCCAGTACGCAGCTTCAGGTGGAATCTTTCAACACGTCAGTCGCATGCAGTTCTTTAACCTAAAATGCCTATAAAGCTCTATGTAAAATTCGAACAGGTTTAAATATTATTTTCTGGTGTTTTCCGACGTTCGCAGGTACAGTCGTGCTTCTTGCTAGGTAATTATAATTAGTATACCTTTCTGAAGCAATCCCTACATCCAAATGTAATTATCTTCCTAGTATCGTCTATGACCTCAAATGTTGCTTCCCCTGCGCTGTGATCTAAATATTGTTGGGATGTGGGGCCAAATCAACGAACTCCATACAGGATCCACTAATTTCAATAGTAACTTAGTAAGTTAAACTAACTTACTCTTTCTTCAAAGAAACTCCTTTTTAAATTGAACAATAAACTAATACTTTATTAATATAAACAATGCTAATTAATTTTCAATCTTTAGCAGCTGAACAAAAATGCGTGCATTCACCAAAGTACAAAGGACGCTCTTCTTTCGTTGTTTTATCAACAACTCTCATAACAACTGACAAAATTTACATGGCAACGTTGCTAAATATACATAAAATTACAATAAGGGCACTTGGATCTAAATACAATTTTAAAATTCAAATTCAGTTACATTTATTTTAAAAAATGTATTTTAACGGCGCCACTGTTTATCCAAGTTCTGATTTTATAAATGCACTGTACGTATCCGAAAACTGCCTCTAATACACATTCTGCCCTTCACGGCTGTCAAATACACGTTTTCACTAAATGTTCCGATTAATGCAGCATACTCCCTTGTGAATTAAATAAATCCAGAGCTAAGCTTATATCCAAGCTCAAGGCATGTTCTGGTATCTTTCTATACTATTTATTTCATATAGAATCTTTTAAATTCGATTTTTTTATAATCTTTTCTCTTTTTGACAAGATTCAAAAAATACGAACTTGCCAATGTTTCAGACCAAGCAAGAAGTTATCTACGTCTTGTTTTGCCCTTTATTACTGACCACAACGTAACCGAATTCCAAGACACCATCCAAATGTACGAGTATCTTTTAAAAAATGAAATGAATCGAACTTACGATTCAAAAAATCATCACAATGTACCACGTATGATAGGTTTATGAATTATGTAGCCACTATTATGGAATCACGCTTCTTCGCTGAAAAATAATACCTTGAAAATGTCACTATTGATGAAGTTTTCTCTAAATTAACTACAGTATTGTCGATACTTTTAAAATATGCTGGCAACACCTTTTGAACTAAGTACTAATAGTTTGTATGGGTACATACTCAGTACGCTTTTCGTAGGGTTGCACCGATTAATCGGCATATAATTGGTAATCGGTCACATCAACTATTTTGACGAGTATCGGTATCAGCTTTTCAGCCCAATAATCGCTTCCAACAATCGATCATTCTTGTTCTTTATTATTATTGCTAGGTATGCATGCTGTAGCAGGAAAACCATGGATGACAGAACATTTTTATATTTTTACTTATTATCGCTAATAGTGAAATATTATAATAAATTAATTACAATTAATTATACGCATTTCATAAACATACATAATTACATTAAAAAATAATCGGCGCTCCATTAATCGGTAATCGGTCAATTTGCTTATGGTGCAACCCTTATTTTGTAGAGACTATCAGACACGAATCATACGAAAGACCTACCTATAAATGTTCAGCAACTCAGTTACAAAAATAACATCATAGTTATTACCTGTTTCACGAGACAAACATATTAGTGATATACTAGGAGCTGCGTCTTATACAGTATCTGCCGTAAGTGCAGACTCCCTGCCCTTCAGCTTTCCTTTGCAGACGCTGCCCGTTTTGTGGTACCGCTGAATAATACGATGTACGTGCTGATCAAAAATATCATAGCGGTATGATTTGTCAGGGAGCTGCTCTTAAAACTGATTAAAGCAAGAACGGTAGGAACACTGCCAAACACAATTTTGGATCGAAAGTAGACTGCGAAAATAAATATGTCCTACTTATCTGCGAACGTCTGTTAATCTAAAATTACAAGCTTGGTATTCCCATTCAAAGCAAAGTAGGGAACATGCAATTCGTAAACAATAAAATGGGTAAAATCGGCAAGTGCCGCTAATGGGGTCGGGAGATGTAAGTATTGATAAAAAACAGATTCGCGGACAAAACAGAACGTATTGTCGATAATAATGAAATCACAAGGTCAAGTGTTTCATTTTTGATTCCACTGTATGCATGTATGTATGTATGTATGTGTGTATGTAACAATTCCCTAGCCCTCCTGCTGTCTCAACACTCTACCACAAATCTACCGCAATATACTCCAATGCCCCAATACATGCTGCTACATTTGTGTATCTGTATACATCGGATTAGAACAGTTTTCGATGTAAATAAAATGTTACGTGTATACTGTATGATTAAATTACTGCATTAATACAGCCATATCTGAGGAAGAAACGAAACTGTCATGGGTTAGTGTTAAGTTTCTAAGTTAAAGGTCTGAAGGTCAATTCCCAGTACTGTAACATAGGATTTTTAACGGCCGTTTTCAATCGCAACGTAATAGTAAACCAGCAAGGTATTCTGCCTAGTAAATCTTGTCTGTGGTAGAAGTGTTTACACTTCCCGTGGTTCAAAACCCACGTTAATTTCAAAAAACAAAACATTTAATGTCCTAAATTAAATATTTCATTAATAAAAAATTTAGCCATCGGCTGTGTGACAAATTAATACATTTTACTCAACGCATTTACGCAGCCCTTGATGAATCCAAGTTACAGTTGGTTCAACAATTTTAAATATACGGAACGTGACATACACATTCCTTCTATCTTAGCGCTAAGGAGAAACACCTGGCGGAAAAGAGTGTCGGTTCTAGCACTGTAACGTGAAAATTATTAACGATACATAATTCTATAATGGTAGAATACTAAAGCAAAAAACTGTGAAATACAAACTTATTTTGTAAGAGTAGTATATTAATTTTAAAACTTTACAATACGTACAAAATTACTGAAAGGCAATGTTCTGCAATATACGAGGCTTATTCGGAAACTAGTGCTTTAGTGATTAAGAGCTAGCCACACGTCACTTCACTGCGGTTCTGTCAATGTATCCTATGATTGAAAATCCCGCCAAGTGCAGTGCGCGTTGTAATTCGTTTCCTCCATTCAAAAAATGAAAACGCTGCCGAAATTTACCGTCAAATAGGAGAGGTATATTGTCCAGGCATTAGTGAAGGCAAGGAAAAATTGGGAGACCTTCTGTCCTCAACGACGATTTTATGGAGAAAAATAATGCAAGAAAGTTCCTGCGTTTCGGCGTTTTAATATTTTAAAAACGACTGCAAATGCTCCTGAAATTTCACGTACGGTACTGTATTTATAATTGTCTCGAACAGGCTATAGTACCCCACTCTTGATGGGTGCCAAAGATATTGACGTCCGTTCACAGAAACCAGCGATTGGCCTCTGAACTGATGGCAATGAGTACCTGAATCACATTGTAACTGGTGACGAGACTTGGATTTCGTACACAAATGTTGAAACGAAGCAACAATCAATGCAGTGAAACCTTTTTGGATTTGAAGGAACTACGCATTCCTCCAAATCAAAAAGTTTAACGAACAGACGAATAGTCTAATATTGTTTCAAACAAGAAAGGCGGATTGTTGATGGATTTCCTATTACGACAATTAATGCATGTATGGTGACACCGTAAGAAACTTGAAAAAGGTGATTCAGAACAAAAAGCGAGAATTACTGTTGCACGATAACGCCCGACCGCACGCATTGTGCAACACATTGAGTAATTCAATTGGGAAAATTTTTTAATCATCCCTCATACAGTCCCACTTAGCGCCGACGACCTCAAAACGACGACAAAAAGTTGGTTTTTATCACAGGCGGCACCTTTTATGACGAAGGTATGCTGTATACCCTACACCACGATATGAGAAATGTTTAAATTTGAATGGTGACTATGTAGAGAAATAGTGTAAAAGTTTATCTATTTAAATATAGGTATTAAGTTCTTTTGTCATACGAACATCTTGGACAATCGTAAATCATGTAGTGGAACTTTTCTTCTCTGTTTGACGGGTTAGGCTAGCCTCCTGTCCGGCTTAGTTTTTTTTCATTATATTTTCGTTTTACAACCGATCGGCACTTAATTTTCGATCAAGCCTAAGTATATTAGATTTTCTGTGGGTAATTATATTTTTAAATTGTAGATCACAATAATGAGCCAATAAGACATTTATGTGTGTACACATTAAGGTCTTAGGGCGACACGCCGACGTCTAGTTTATTTAAAGTTAAGTAACAAGAATATCTCTAGTAAAATCCAATAAAGGATACATAAAAACTTTTAACATCTAAAGAATTTCAAAAACTCCATACATGTCGAAATGAAAAAATTCTTCAATATTCTTTAATGAAATGCTTACGTAAGCGGTATTTAATTAAATCGGCGTTCTAAAACTGTAAAGCTAAAATATGTTAGTGTAGTGCAAGTCATAAAAAGTTTACCAATCCACGTCGTTTTGTAAACCTCTCTGACAAGATTTACTAATGTAGTACCAAGTGAAAGACACTTCAAGATAAAACAAAACATTTGATTGAAGAAACTTGACATATATCAGAAATACAGTAGAAAGTTCAAACATCGCAAGTACTGCTACTAGTACAATTACACTTTTCTGAGAAAAGGTGTGTGCATACGTTGCTCTTGCGATATACTTTATACCAACCGTAAACCACGGCTTATATAATTGCAGACTAGTAAATTCATTCGTAACATTAACATAACAAGAGAATTAAAATGGTCAAACTTACTACCCGGAAATGCGTAGCAGTATTGCACAAGAGGTGGACATTTGAAAAATTTACTCGATGGAAACTGGAGCACGTCAGGTGTGTTCGAGTTGTAAAATGTGTCGTCGTTTTAAGGTTTTGACACCTCGCGGAACGAGATCACGTTAGCCACACACAATGGGGTTATAAAACAGGATATCTTTCGATCTATTGGTAAGTTAGGTAAAACAGGAAATGATCCAAATGTAGGGAGAAAGTGCAAATAATGCTTAGCCGTATTTCATGCCAACAATGGCTTGTTCAACACGAAGCGAAAATCATAAATGTACGAATACTGTCAGTGACACTGTATTTAATAAACAATAAGGTTTTAGTTGAATATGCAAGTATTTATTTTATTGACATTTAAATATTTACACATTATACGTACCAATTGCATATCATTTCGAGCTAGACTCCATTATCACTGTAGATATTTCGATTCTGAATTTTATGTCAAACAGAACAAGACCACTCCTTTTTTTATTTATGAATTGAACCAAACGATATTTAAAATGTTAGGAAGCTACTAAATGTATATAAAAGATACAAACAGTTACTAATATTCACGTCCGGTTCCGCCTAAAATTATGTCAGCATTCTTATTTTCAATGGTATGTCCAAGATTGTCTCTTCCAAAACTTAAATGGCAACATTTACGCGAACGATCAATAGCAATTATTACGAATATACAGGGTTATTCTAAACGTGTGTTAGAGGCTACCTTACAGAGGGGGGGGCGAGTAAAAACTACTGAATTTAAATTTAAATAGGGTTGCAGCGCTTCTGCATTTCATTTATGTAGTTCCTGGTTAAACAAACAGGAGATGCAATGAGAACTGACTTTTGGCGACTCGCAGGTACATGCAACAAATAATAAAATACAGACTTACTGATCTGTCAATAAATATTGGGCAGTTGTACTCATCGGGGGTCCTCCAGCCCGTAGCTTGGGATTCGAACAGGATAAGAATGTCTACCGGTTAGCTGCTGTAGTCGCAACCATTCGTAATCGTCGAGTAATTACTACATTTATTCATATCTTCTGGTGCACCAATCCTCCAGAGGGATCCAGGTTATTAAACTATGTCCTGCCAGTCTCTTTGTTATTCACAGGAGTCGCTGAGGGGGGCGACCCAACCCCACTTGCGAAGAGGAGAGTATCATTAGTGTCCACACCACCACGTAAAAGTCAATCGATGCCATCCTGACATTGATGTTGCATTCATAATAATAATAATAATTCGACGTAGGCACATTTTCGATACAATCTCCGCCAACTGACTACCTCCCGAATAATGGCTAGGTAAAAATACTTAATCATGCCACACACATTATCTGCTCATATAGCTACTTACATTCACTACGCTATTGTTTCTAACAACTACTTACATAGATACAACAATCTTGTGTAACAACCATAATAGGACCCAATGCTTGTAAACCACATATAATAACAAGTCGATAATACGTAAACATTTGGGTAACCACAAATAGCATTTCATGGGTTACAAACTGTAATCTCGCAGGGACGCCACTGCTTATATTGACTGATATTGCCATTGCATCCCATGTTTATATACGAATACATAAGTGGTAACACTAAATTCGAACCTTGCCTCAGCTTAGAGGATAATAACATCCCAATCATTTAGTAGGTTTGCAAACACTTTTAATTAGTTATTCGCCAAAGATATGCAAGCTTAGCCTAGATACCAACAACACTGCCTCTGGTAGACTGTCGTTGCTGACCCTTCTTAAGACTCCGCCACCCCTTGTTTTCGGCCTGCACGGACTTTCCGTCAAACCTGCTGTTATTGAGAACCGATAGAAGCTACGTATACTTCTGTAAATATTCATTTGTTAAGCGAACATTTAAGTAATACCCACAATGGGCAAAACCGTTGCCTAACACATGTGCCCAAAGCTACGTAAACAAAATTTATTTGCATTTAAATGAATTGATCTAAAAACAATTTGAAGCGCCATGCCACTGTAACGATGCCGAATTATAAAAACTTTCTTAGTGATGTAGGGGTTAAATAGCATCAGCTATATGAGGGTAGAGATTTTCGCACATGTTTAGAATCAGCCTGTATATTGTGACTGAAAAGATGGTGTACGTTAGTGTGGAGTAACAATCGGCATCGCGAATCTTTTTTAAATAAAGTTGTATCTCAAACTTTAATACTAGATTAAGAACACAAAAATGTTAGGTTAATGTAAAAATTGTTATTTTAATTTTACAGACAAAACTTGCATCCACTTCATCATACATGAATAGACTAAAATTCACTACCTACTGAATGGTGAACTAGAACTTCATTATTGTTACATCTTCTTCTTCTTCTTCTCCTCGGCCTTTATTTGTCCACTGCTGGACGTAGGCCTCTTCCAAAGTCCTGCATGTTGTCCTGTCTTGCGCAACTCGGAACCACCGACTTCCTGCCACTTCCTTGATATCAATACGTCACCTTTTTTGATGTCTACCGATACTTCTCTTGATGATTCTCGGTTTCGATTGTAATGTTGTAGTGGTCCATCTACTTGAGTCTTGTCTGGCTACATGACGCACCCACGTCCAGTTTAATTTGGCTATTCTGGATATTATGTCTATAACTTTTGTTTTTTTGTTTGTTTTGCATGTATTCTAAAAAATCAAATGTATAACAAGTGACTCGAAAATGTAAATCATTTAAATCGAACTTTAAGAGTGTTTTTGTTAAAAGTTTGTATTCAACTAACAAACAAGATTGTTTCGCAGCAACCAAGTTTCACATATTCCTCGTAGGGGTAGGATAGCTGAATTGAGTCGTGCATGTGTCAATGAACAACGAGAGTAGCAACTAAACGACGCCACACAGGGAAACATGAAACAAAGAAAGGGTTCACCAATGTATTACTGCTATTAAGTACTATAGTGAAACTTACTAGGTTAAACGGGTAATATGTTGATAATACTTGGATCGAATGCTGGTGCGCTCAGATGGTTGATAACTTCCACATCATTGTCCATTTTATAATAACTTTTGATTTAATACCATATTCACACCTGAAAACCAATTTGCACTGCTGCAAGTCAGTAGGGGAGGCATCTACCCATGTCTCTGTGTTACAACACGTAAGAATTGCCTAGCACATACATGCTACATAGGATTTTAGGGTTCCGATTTGCAATTTTCATAAAACACCGTGGCTAGCCACACTTGTACAATATATAAGCGTACAATATCATACGTCCAAATTCCGAGAGCTCCTAATTACGTTAATGGTTGTAACTACACTTGTATAACACGAGTAATTTATCTCACTGTAACTATATGGTACCAGACTAACATTCTATCTATTACTCTAGTAGTCTAGTGTATTAGATTCACTATAATCAAATAACTAACTTTGTAAGCTAAATTACATGCACAAACACAAGCATGCTACACTCACAAGATGCAAGACCCATCTCCCTGTTCCCACACATGCATTTCGTCTTTCCGCCCTCTTACTTAAAACCCCCGGCCCTCTGTTTCTTCATCCTGTTGAGGTCAAGATGCGACCCGCAACTATCAATTAGTTACGCACATAGGATAAATGTCTTTTATTCGGATTTATTACATTTTGAACGAACAGCTTACTTTTAAATATTCACACTCCATACCAAAATTAATTTTAAACACCTAACACGAACAATAAATTAAATTAGGCTAATCACACCGGAAGTTGTACACATCCTACAAGAAGAATTTGTGTTAATGCTAGGCCAATGCCAAGTAGTAAATGGACTACAGTTGTTGTGATTTTTGCTTGCGTAATTTTACTGTAAGTGTAATTAATTTGTTACTCTCATTTTAATTACTTCCATAAAAGCATTCTAGAACCAAGGTGAAGTCCTATTTTTGTGTGTTTGGAAGCTTAATGTAGTGAACTAGATATTGTTGGAACCATAAGAACATTCTCTACCCAAATATAAAAATGTACAGGATGTGTTGTTTGAAATAGGAACGTGACTCATAAATATCACTGTTGTGAAGATTAGCTTCGTAATATATTAAATAACAGACAAGCGTTTATGTTTAATGCTGTATTTTTAAATTTTGGCATAGTTTGAATCTGTCTTGTGATGTTTCTAATATTTTTTAGAGTGTACTAAACGTTGATCGGCAACTATTCCTACTGGTACTGGTACCTTTTCCTACAACATTCTCCATTTTTCTAAACAAATTCATAATTAATTAAAGAAAATGAACATTTGGTTGATATTATTGATTATATTTTTATATTTACCTCGTATATGTATATATATATATATATATATAAGGTGTGTTCAATTAAAACCCATCTTTGCTTTATAAAAAATGTATTAAACAATTTAATTACAAATAATTACCGTCGCAGTTAAGGCACCTATCCCATTGTTTACTAACCGACGTATACTCTGCTTATAAAATTCTTGTGGCTGATGATTGAAGAAGTCTTCGACAGCTACCTGTACTTCTGCGTCAGACTCAAAATGTTGACCTTTTAACGCCTTTTTCAGCGGTCCAAAAATGTGGAAATCGCAAGGCGATAGCTCCGGGTTATAGCGTGGATGTTCTAATACCCTCCATTTCTTTCGTTGAAGATTTTCTTTTACCACGTTAGCAACATGAGTTTTGGCATTGTCGTGCAAAATGACCCCATGCGTAAGTTTTCCTGGACGTTTCCACCTTATTGCTTGATGCAGCTTGTTCAAAGTTTCATTGTATAGATTTGCATTGATATTTACTTCAGGTTCCTCAAACTCTATCAACAAGGGTCTTTCATGATCGAAAAAAAATGTTAACATCACCTTGCCAGCAGAAGGTTGTGCTTTAAACTCCTTCTGTGGTGGGGAACTTGAATATTTCCACTGCATCGACGATAACTTACTGGATTGCTTATAGTAATGGCACCAAGTTTCATCACCAGCAACTATTGACAGAAGAAAGTCGTCACCATTTGCCTATGTTGGTAAAGTGTTGCAGAGATAAACCCATTTGCAAGCATTTTTGTTTATTGAACAAGAAACGAGGAATCCATTGCGAACAAACTTTGCTGTAACCCAGATTACGAACAATACTATGGACAGATCCTACACTCACACCAACAATTTCTGAATTTTCTCTAATTGAAATTCGACGATTTTCTCAAATTAGGCCTTCCACACATGCCGTATTGTTCTCTGTTAATGCGGTACACCGTGCACCAGGTCGCGGCTGCCGCCATAACGCGCTTCCCAATTTCCATCTCTGTCTAAAAATTATATATTTTGCTAAAATAAATATAGAAGAATGAGCCTAACAGTATCTAAACTCTAAAGTTACAAAACTTGATTTCCTCCTTAACAATGGCATTATTTCTACCTGTTTTTTTTTGTTTAATTCAAAATGAAGTTTTATAGTGTAAATTATGTATTATTTGTTGAACCATCATAATTTTACCAACAGTTCGAAGAGCTATCTTGAGATGTGAGTCATGCACTTTGTAAATATGTAGTACCTGCTAATTCTTCTTCTTCAGCCTGTCTTCACCCACTCCTGAATGTAGGCCTCTCTCAGTGTTTTCCATGTTTCTCTGTCCTTTGCCTTCCGGAGCCAGTCTCTTCCTTCTGTCTTCTTTATGTCGTCTAGCCATCTTTTTCGTGATCTTCCTATACTTCGTTTGAATGTTCTTGGACGCCAGTTTGTAATTTTATATGTCCATCAAGTTGGATCTTGCCGCGCGACGTGTCCCACCCAGTTCCATTCTAATTTTGATATGTGACGTATAATATCAGGGGCCTTTGTTTTTCTACGGATTTCGTTGTTTCTTACCCTGTCTCTTAGTGTGAAACCAAGCATAGCCCTTTCCATTGACCTTTGAGTAGTTCTTAACCTACTTGCACTTTTTACTGTGAGCGTTATTGTTTCTAGGCCATATGTGGTAACAAGGAGGATGCGTGTTTTGTATATCTTCCGTTTTAGGTTGATAGGAATGTCTGGGTCTTTAACAATATATCCTAGTTTCCCCAAAAGCAGCCCAGCTCAAACCAATTCTTCTATTTATCTCGGCTAATTGATTTACCTTTCCTAGTTTAATGAGATGTCCCAGATATGCATATTCTTATACGTTTTCGATGGTATGGTTATCTATATCAGTGTGAACTTGATTTGGACTCATTATTTTCGTCTTACCTAAGTTTATCTTCATCCCCACGCTTTTTGATACTTTATTTAGGTCTTTTAACATGGTTTCAAGTTCATTTATGCCTGTACTGATGAGGACTATGTCGTCTGCAAACCGTAGATGACTTAGGTAGTCGATGTTTATACCTTTTGTTTCCCAGGAAAGCTTTTCAAAAACATTTTCCATTGCTAAAATAAATAGCTTGGGTGAGATCGTGTCTCCTTGGCTTACACCTTTTCCAATAGAGATCGTATTTGTAATTGATCTTCATTGATCTTTACATGAAATGAAGCATTTATATATATATATATATATATATATGAACTTATAGGGTTGGAATACCGTGAATCAATTCTTGCTCTATCCATCGCAAACAACCACTTACCGCCACGATATTTAAAACATCTACCTACCTATGTAAGTTGCCTTCTTCAGTAGGCAGTGTTGAACTTGCACTATTTAAAGTAACTTTGTATAAAGAATACCTCTGAAGATAAGTTCTTCGCCAAGTCAACAATGGAAATCCAATGTCTCGTTGGACTTCCATTGTTGGCTATAATATAATCAGATCGTGTATAAATCACGTATATTTCATTGCATTAATAGGTCCTTTAAGCAGCATATTTTTATTCTTAAACTTGATTTAGAAAAATAGACAGTAAGCTCTATACTAAAAATAGCAAAAATGTATATACTTTCCTACTATTACTGGCGCTAGAGATTGTAGATTCTAAAAGTTGTAACCATATATAACACGATTAACCTTGTTGAATTACTGATAAGAAAGAAAAAACTGCGGTGACATAACACTTTAACGTAAACTGTTTATCCTTTTTTATAATTTTCTGGAACTGGTAGCAACTAGTACGTCAGAATTTATAGCCAAAAACGTTTCTGTAACACACTTTTTTCTTAATTATATTGGTTTTACAGGTTAGACAACCATAACCATTAACAAACCTAAACTCGCTAAACGTCGTTAGCAAGTATTTTATAACGCCATACTGTTGTTATGTGTGCTCTATTTAATAGTCTGTTATATAAACGTACAATATTTAAATTTCTATAATTCATACCTGTTCAACAAAAACCACAAGAGATGTATAGGTACTGTTTCGGTGGCTACGCCTCTAACAATTAATTTAGAAATATTGTACGTCTTGTATGAGTAGTTGCATACAGTAAAATAGTTAAAAAGTGCAAAATCAAGATGACCTAATTACATTTAAATTAAGATTTGCTTTAAAATCTCTAGTCTTCGAGCAATTTGCTTAGTAGTATGAGAATGAAAGTGGTTTATGATTATTTTCCCACGTAATTAACTATTTCGTGTAATAAGATATTACAAGATAAGTAACCCAACAATTGAAATTCTTGTAACCAGTCAAATCGTGGATATTGACAATATACAATATTTACAACATTTTTACAAATATTCAACTTGTTTGTTATGGTAAAGAATATGAAAATTAATTACACTTGATAATCATACTACTTTATTCTGGAGTTACTTAAGTAATAATTTTCTGAGTTAACTTAAACGTCAACGCATTTAACATATTATTGGTAACCATAAATATGTAAATTAACTTTCATGTTGTTGAGTTTAAATCCGTAGCAGAAGTTTGCCTTACGTAGGCGTATTTGCAGATATGGAACATTTATTAGAGAATGCCTATGGGCGGCATCATCATCAATTTCTAATGGTATCGTTATGCATTACACGTGTAATTGACGCTTTCTTATTTTTACCCGCATAACTTGTTTTCCGTAATTGAAAATGAAAAGTGTTAGTCAACAATGCGCCTTTCTGTATTCAGATTTACGTTTGACATGTCGTTAAACCCACCAGCACCCTCAATAGTGTAATTAACAATTTCATTGTAATAATTTTTAATTACCTTCAAAAACATATACAGAAATGTAAATTCTCTAACTGGATGTGTTTGAAGAGATTGTAAACTGTGATCGATAATGATTGAAGACGCCGCTGCATATAGATATTTTTCTAGTCCGCTTACTACGTAACTTAACTAATTTCAGTGGCGTGCAATGATATTTCAAATAGTGTACGAAATTTATAAATTAAAATCAGGTTGCTCTTAGTCTGCGTGCACGTCATCAATTACTTGTTATTTAGTGTGGATAGTGCCAATTCTAAAAAACTAAATAATTCAGTTTTTTTTGTTACATTACAGAGTAAAATCATGTTTACTCGTAAGGTCGTGTAACGTAGTTGTCACAGTAATGATTTTGATTTTTAATATCACATAGCGTCGGTGTAAAAATACGTAAACTACATAAAAACTAGGGATTTTGTTTCCTTCGCGTTCGCGCCTTTTTTTTAATGTTCACACGTCGTTCTGAAAACAAATACGTGTTTTGCGTATTATGCGACATACAGTTTAAGATTTTTGGTGGCATGCTTTCATTTTTCGAGGTGTAAACGTAGTAAGGTGTGACGTCACCAAATAACTGATGACGTGCACGCAGAATAACGGCAACTTGAGTTTAATGGCATTCTTTGTACGTAAATTTTTATATTCCAAAAGTTAAGCTGTATGTAAAAAACACAATTTCATTATAGTTTAAATAAGTAAATAAAACACATTTGTAACTAAATTTTGCATACTTCTATAACATAGATTAAAGTAACAAAAAAGTGTGTAACAGTTGTACGAAGTGCTCTCACCATTGCCTAAGCAAATACTAACTCTGCGCTTAATTTCTTGATTCTATTTACGGCATTCATTATGGTCTTCTGAAATTCCTCAAGTGCGTGTATATACTTTGAATATACAACATTTTTAAAATCTCCAAACCTAAAGTAGGCGAGATGTGTTAAGTCGGGCGATTGTGGTGGCTTACAATCTCTGGTTATAAGAAAATTCTTTCAGAAAATCCAACGTTGCACCTGATGCTGTGTGAGCTGTTACGCCATGTTGTTGGAAGATCACAAGGAGAAGTTCATCACCGTGGGTGATCGGCAAAAGATTTTTAATGTATCTGTTAGTAATAGTTAGTTCTCATTGAAAAAAATATCCAATTATTTTTCTTAACAATACCGAAATAATATCGAAATCCCACATTTAGGGGGATGTAATGATGTCTTTTGGTATGTATGATAATTTGCGGTTGAGCACGTATTATAGTTTTGGGAGTTAACGTAGCCAATATCCTCGTTGTTGTGGTTTTATTAGTGGAACCAACGCGTTTAAAGATCTGATTGAAATAACTGTTGAACAACTGACACTTTATGTGGGTGAATCTACAGTACTTCTTTCACACAAACAATATACAAAACTTACAATGTAAATGCTCAGTAACTCAGTTACAAAATCAACATTATGCTTATTACCTATTTGACGATACTAGCATCTTAATGAATTATGGAAACTTGAATTCATCCACTAATAAATATCCTGTAGAGTGCCTTCTGGTCTTAGATTTTCTTTTATAGACGCTGCCTGTTTTGTGCTACGTTAAACAATACGATGTACTTGCTGTACTATTTTGTTAGGAATTGCTCTTAGAGCTGATTGAAGCAAGAAGGATCGGAGTACTGCCAATTAGTAGTTAGGTAAGGTTATCCGGATCGAAAGTAGGCTTCAAAATAAATATATCTATGTATTATGTATTTTTCTTTACCTTACACACTTGGTATTTTTAATAAACATAGGATTCGCTTATCTTAGAAAATAACGTGACCGATTATGACTTCTTAGTCTTGAAAAACGAAACGTAACGAATAAAAATGGCAGTTAACGGGCAAAATGTGCACGCACTGCTAATGTATACGGTGCATGTAAGTACCTATTGAAAAACAACAGGTTCGCCGACAAAACTGAACGTATTGTTGATAACAACTAACTCGAGGTCAGGTGCCCTTCAATCATTTTCGATCGTACTGTAGTTGTTTAAACAAAATAATACTAATTATCAGTGATTTACATATAACGGGTTTTCATTAATTTTTTTAATATTAATGTAAGTATCGATGACAATAACACAAAATTGTTTCTTTTTCTAAATTATATTATATTATTTTTAAATTTTCCGCAATTGGAAGCTAAACAATCTACAATGTAATTCCATATCTCTTCTATCTGTCTCAATGATTTCGGTAAGATTGCTTGACACCACACATATCTTCTCTCGTCCTTGACATAATTTTCATTTTATATGTATATATTGTTATCTATAGATTAGCATCGATTAGTTTTTGACGCAAATTAGAAAATTGTGTTTCCTCCCTTTGTATTCCTCGGAACTACATGTTATTCCCGAAACAATTTCCATAAGAAAACATATAAACGAAGTCAGTTAATGTCACTTCTGCTAGTTTGGATTTTTTTTTCATAATAGTTCACATTTGCGTGATTAGTTAGCAGTTACAAATAGTCAAGTACATAACTTATACTTCAAGATAACTTATTTATTATTCTTAAAAACAGCGTTAAGCAAACCGTAAGGTACCCCATGGGATAACGAAAACTTCATCTAAAATGTCTTTATAGCGTTTTGTTCCAAGGGTATTTAGCAAATACTTATTATGTGATGAAGATGATTTTTATTAATATCATTGAAATTTCCTTCAGAATGTTATTCTTGTGGTTTACCAAACAAACATTTACTTTAATTGTTCAAAATACGATTTTTTAAATTTCAATTCATAAATTGCTGCCTTCCATTATGTTACTAATTTTAACAGAGCCAAAAGGTTATGCAAGTATTTAATAACATAATGCTTGTCATATTTATTCATTAAATACCGCATGAATAAGCTTGAATTGTTAAGTTTCTCGATGTTTACAACAAAGGTCGTTCCTGTATACACAGTAACAAGAAGGTTAAAAGTATTACGTTATGCCGTCCTTATGAAAAATTAATTTTCAATACATCTGAAACAAATAATACTAAACAAATTTAAATTTTATTCAAAGAGAACGTAATTTAGGCCGATATTTGTTTGCGCCCTTCTATTTGCACAACTCCTAGTTAACACCTTAACGAAAGTTACAAAAAACCACTTCACAAGAATGTTTATAACATGTAATCATGCATGTGGGCTTGTACTTACACGACAAGATACTACGTTAGAAAGTATTTTACAAGAACCGCCGGACTATTTGAGGACACGTATGATGTGCAATATTTACATCCAAATTTTGTGTTTTACCTAAAAACACTATTTACTTGACGAGCCACTTTTGAATGCGTTATATAAATTTTTAATGTAAACAAACTAAACTTGTTAATTTCTTCGAATCATGGATTCATAATTTTTAAATGTTTCAAAAACTGTTTCCACCAGGTTTTTTTTAATTAAAGCATAATATTTTGTAGTGTTATGCGTCCACAAAATAAACAAAACGTTTATCGGCTTCTTTTAGTAATAAGTTAAAATTACTATTTTATACAATTTATTACCCTGGGAACTACTCAGGTTTATAAATTACTTCACACGCATATATGTAATAACAAGAACTCCGATCTATATACATTTAATATGTTAAAATATGCACATACATTATAGTTAAATATGTATCACTTTACATATTTATACGCAGCATAGCAAATCGATATTCTGACACTACACTAGAGTTGTGACTTTGTTATGCAAAATTTGGAAAACCTATATAAAAAAAATCTTGTAGTTCACAACGATTTTAATTTGATGACTGACGTTCAACTAATTTTTTAAATAATATCGTTTTGTCTCTCTACGTCTCATAAGAGATAAAGCACTCTAACAACAAACTCGCCTTGGTTCATACGGAATACACAACTACACAACGAACTTCGAATTCCAACAATCGACTCTTTCATCAAAAGGTGTATTAAAACATTCCATGCTAAACTTGGTGAATCCCCCGGTGCCACCAGGTACGCACTGGGCGAAAAATCTATCCATCTTCGACTAAAGCGCAGACTACCACAAGATGTAATAACAACCGATGAAGAACTCAGCGACTGAGAAACTCCAACCGAGCCGACCTCCTTAAGTTAATACAGTGCAAAGTTATAAGTGAACAGTTCCGTGCATAGCTATAAACGGCTGATCCAGACACAAACTACATATAAAAAAAAAGCACTCTAAGAACAAGAATATGGTTAAATGATTAAAATATTAATGATTTTATATACAATTTTACCCATTGTATATATTTTTACAACTGTATTAATGAAAGAATGATGACAGTTGATCTTGAACGGATGAATGAATTGATATCATTGGTAATAGCGTATGCACCGAATGAAGATGATAGTGGTGATAACAAGGACACATTTTACAAGACACTCCAAGAAACCATAGATAACGCAAAGGGTAGCATACTATTAGCAGGCGATTTCAACGCGAGAGTAAGCAACCAGCCTGGAAATTATGGAAATGTGATTGGGAAACACGGAGAAGACAAAATAAACAGCAATGGTAAGAGACTCTTAAACTTTTGCATGAATAATGACTTGATTATTTTGAACCCCTACTATAAACACAAAGATATCCAAAAATTTACCCGGGAAGAGCCAAAAGAGGGAGAGAACCCAGTTATAGACTTTATCATAATTAAAAATGGTCTGAAATACAAAGCAAGCCATGTGAAAGTCAGAAGAATTTTAGAGATAGGATCAGATCATTAATTGGTGGAAGGCAAACTAAAATGAACAACTGAACAAGGAGGATGGAAAGAAAATAACAGTACAAGGGAAAAAATTAGAGTCTACAAATTAAGGAATAACGAAACAGAAAAGTCATTACAAGAATTTTTAAGCGAAGAAATTTAAAAAAAATGGTAAACAGGATGTAAATCAAGATCTAGAAGGGACATGGAACCTTTTCAAATAGGTGGTCAAAAAAGCTGCAATTAGAGGTATGTAGACACGTAATAAGGAACAGACCACTTGGTGGAGCAAAGAGGCCAAATAAGCTGTAAGAAAGAAGAAAAGGTTATGGAAATAATATTTATGTACAAGAAACCAGGAGGACTATGATTCATATACAGCCCAAAGGGGAAGAACATTAGAAACCGTAAAGCAAACCAAAGAAAATACGTGGGAAGAATTTGGTAGGAGTATGGAGGAAAACTTCGGTAATAACCAAAAATTGTTGTATGGAATAATGAATAGTAATAGAAAAAAGAAGCACAGCTCTTTGAGAATTTTAAATTCCAAGGAAGATACAACCATAACGAAGGAAGAAGAAATAATAGAAAGACGGGGAGAGTATTTCAAGGAACTAATGTCAACAAAGGATGTGGAAAAGAAAGAGAATCAAACCCAGAAACTTAGCAATGAAATAGATAGCAAAAACGAACTAACACTAGAAGAAATCCAAGAGGCCCTGAAAAAATGAAACTAGAAAAAGCCGCTGGGGCGGACGAAATCTACCCGGAAATGATGAAGTATTTGCGAAAGGGAGGCCTAAGATTACTAACTAATGTACTGAATACCTGAAAGGGGACGCAAGGGATTGTGATAATTACAGGGGAATCTCTTTACTGAGCGTAGTAAGCAAGGCATACGAGAGACTGCTGGAACATCAAATGAGGAAGGAACTCGAACCCCAATTGGAGGAAGAACAATGTGGTTTCAGAAAAGATAGAAGTACGCAAGACTAGATTTTCACTATAAGACAAATAATAGAGAAAAGAATCGAACACAACAAAGAATTATTCATTTGACAAGCTACCCAGAGAAATGCTGCGAAAGATTTTACAAACGAGGAATGTTAGCAAGGGATTAATACAAGGAATAAAAAGTTTCTACAACGTTATCAGGAATTTTGTACGGACTGGGTGTCGGACAGGGGGAATCCTGAATCCCCTTCTATTTATAATCGCAATGGATGAAGCCATGAAGAATGTCAAATTCACTACCAACAAATTTCAAGTAGGACATAGAAACTTAATCCCAGTGTAAGCCTCCCACCAGATGATATACTATTAGCAGGGTCAGCTCGAGAACTCCAACGTAACCTTCAAATCTGGAATGAAACGTTACGGGAAATGGGAATAACGACAAACTAAGACCAAAGCAATGGTGATAGAGAAAAACCCAAGTAATATTAATATAACACTAAATGGAGTGAAATTAGAAGAAGTAGAAAACTTTAAATATTTAGGTGCGGTCATAAATAAAAACGGGAAAATTGACAGTGATATTAATGAAAGAATAAGTAGTGGTGCAAAACTGTACTATGCGGTTAATAAGTGCATTTGGAGCAAACGTGAAGTGTCAAAGAAAACAAAAGTAGCTGTCTATAACGCAGTGTGTATCCCTATAGTAACTTACACAGTGAATCCTGGGTACTGTCCATAAAGCAGCAACAAAGACTGCAAGCTATCGAGATGAAGTACCTAAGACGAATAGAAAATCTAACCACAAGGGACCAGATCAGAAACGAGGATATCAGAAGAAGATTAAAAATCGAGCCCCTCAAACTAAAAATCGAAAGAAACCACCTGCGATGGATGGGTCACCTAAACAGGATGCAAAATAACAGACTCCCAAAAGCAGTATGGTGGACACGAACAGAGCAAGAGAAAGGCCAAGTAAAACATGGACTGCAACTGTGAAAGAAATCGCAAGGAACAGAGGATTAGACTGGAATCAGGCTCCAATGAAAACAAAAAACAGAAAGGAATGGAAAGCATTTTGTAAGACAAATTAGAAACAACCTCGACACCTCCGGATAAAAGAGGTACCGACAAAGAAGAAGAAGAAGAAGAAGAAGTATATATTTTTCGCTCGTCTGCGTCACTGTTCTAAAATCCTTTTTTAGAATATAATCTATTAAACAAGGACTGTCGGTAGAGCCTTCCAGTAGAGTATAGTTGCTGGATTTCTTTTTCTTGTTAGACAATAAGATGGCAGATGGAAAAATACATTTTACATAATAATACAGCGACCATCATCAGCCTTCTAAATTTAATATTTTGCTGGTACGATTCTTTGTGTTATATTTAATAATCTGCTGATTTATACAGTGCAATCAAAAATTATTGAAGAGTACGTGACTTAAATATAGTGTTTACAGCAGAGCAGCAAAAATTAAGCTTACTTTCGATCCGAAGAACGAAACCAAAATGGTGTTTGGCAGTACTCCTTTCGTTCTTGCTTCAATCAGCTTCAAAAGCAATTTCCCAACAAAGCAGTTTACTGTTTAATTTTCAGTCAACACGTTCTTAGTATTGTTGAACGGTGCCACGATACAGGCAGCGTCTGTAAAGGAAAATGTAAGTGCTAAAGCCAGAATATTCAAGTTTACAGCAACAGCGGATGGATGTAAGCCCCAACAAATCATTAAAATGTTTGCCTCGTTAAACAGCTAATGAGTATAATGTTTATTTTGTAACCGAGTTACTGAATATTTATGTCGTAGATTTTTCATACAATGTGTCAGTTGTTCAAGAGTTCTTGCCAGCAGAATTTGAATGGCGACAATACTGTGCATGATTTAAGGAAAACCTCAACAATTACACAAATTAGATGTGACCTTCTTTAACCTTCATCGCAGCGACAATGTAAACTCTCAATACTACTGTACGTGGTCAATATAAAATACTTATGAATACATATCAGAAAACCTCATTACAATTCCGTAAAATTGGGGTTTGGACTAAGATACCGAGAAGAAGAATAGTTCGGCTATCTTTTTTCAAGAAAACATCAATGCCGACAGGAAATTAGTTCTAATATAGCTTGTCAGTCACAGACTTCAGCTGTGGTTGTTCCAGCAAGATAATGTAACACACACACAAAGCAGGTGCAGCGTCATTTCATGAGCAGAAGCCATTAGCCACCACGATCGCTTGATTGAACACCTCTCAACTACTTTACGATTGAACGTCTTAAAATTGTTTTATATGCAAGTCGTTTATACACAATTGAGGAGTTACACGAGGTCGCAGTGCTATGATTGAAGTCACACCGAGACACTTGGTAGTCATTTTAAAAAATATAAAGCCCAGGGTTAATGTTTGGGTGAATTTTTAATAACTATACAACTAGCGCTTATGTAGGGCAGTGGCTAGAGCACTGAGCTCCGAGGCGGCAGGTTGGAAGTTCAAATCCCGACTTAATACCTGCCGGGAAGCCTACTCGATCGCTTTAAATAATTGAATGGACAAGTGGTAATAACGCGGTTCCCAATGCGTAATGCGCACCATATCACAACGTGTCTTAAATTTGGACAACCGGGTGTCACAGTAGGGATACAGGAGCTCTGAACTTCTGCCTTGCAGGGCAAACTCCTGCTTTGGGTGCAGAGCCTTACCATTACCTTATTATTATTATTGTAAATAACGATCTTATAAATTCCTTTTTTTTTATTCCTTGAGACTGTTTTATTGAAGTAAGCAATTAATCTAAGCAAAAAATTGATGCAACTGTTCATCCTTTACTCATTTCAGCCGTAGTTAAATTGTATTATTAAAGTGTTATCCTTTGTAATATACAAATTTACGCAGATCATAAATTGTAAGCTACAACAAGAAAAATCTTTATAAGTCAAATATATATATATATGCAATTTTTCTACGGCATATGCCGCCTATCACTTCTTATATGCCCTAGCCTGCAGTTTTCTCAATCATTATCTTGCAGGCTTGTAGATCTCATTACTTCTTCGACTCGCTGTTTCCAGCTTGTCCGCGGTCTTCTACTGTGTCTTTTTTTCCATGAATCCCATTGATACAATGTTCTAGGCGATCTTGCATCCTGCATTCTTCTGAGGTGTCCGTGCCATAGCAACTGTTTTCTTCCGACCGTATCTATTATTATTCTACGTCCATTGTTTCTCTTATAACCTGATTATGTACTCTGTCCAATCTAGAGACTCCACAACTTTTTCTCCAGAAGTCCATTTCTATGGCCATCAATCTTCTCTTCAGCGAAAAATTCATTATCCATACCTCTGAACCGTATGTGTCAACACTTTCAGTACTGGTTATATATATATTTTTGTTTTTCTTGAAATATCAATGCTCCATAATGTAGAATTCAAGAGTTGAATAGTTCTTCTTCCTTGTCCGATTTTGTTTATAACGTCTTCAGTTCTCATACATCGTTTGTGATAGTTACGCCGAGGTATCTGTACACCGTGCGGTGTTCAATGATTCCATCATTAATAATTACATCTTCACCGTGTCCTCCTATTACCATATATTTTGTTTTACTCATATTGATCATCAATGCCTACCGTTACCCATACTGTTACATTTTCTTCTCCAATTGTGGAGAACTCTATTTAACTATAAGTTAAATAGGAGATGAGGAACACACTTGCCTAAGACCTTCTGTGCATTTAAAATTTCCTACTTTAACGGTACTTGTATTATATTGATACATATGATTAACGGCGTTGATATATAATGGATTTCCTTGACTTTCTTCAAGGATTTCCCATAGCTTTTTATGTGGAACATTAATATACGCTTTCTTCAAACATGTCACTAATTTTTTTTATTTTCCACGCTGTTTGAAACATCATTGCACAAGCTACTGGACTTAGTCAAGAACATATTAAGTAGTAAGTGGACAAGGAAAACACAGTATGTAGCGATACCTTCAATCATTTTCTATCGCACTGTACGTTTAGATGCATTGTTTTATTTACTTATTATTGCTTTAATTTAATTACATAAGTTATCTAAAAATTATTGCAGATTTATTTCAAGCGTTTTCTTTGCGGCAATGTATGGAGCCGTATGTTGCTCTTAAATTTGTTGAGAAAGCCAACGAACCCACTAAACTCTATGCAATAAATTAATGAATTGCGAACGGAATATATTAACAAAACACTTCAATTAAATAACTGTTTGAGAAACTTGAAATTCAAAAGATTTATGTATTTTGAAACCCAGTTACAAAATGTAAATAGAAATAGTTGTTTCATAAGTACTTTCAATTTTATTCCTGTAAGTACTCGATCTCATTTCTGTCAGATGGTCAGATTGATTGACAAATAATAATCGAGGATGTTGGCCAACCGATTTACACATGTCGCATGCTTAACTCAAATTAATAACGCATAAACACGATTAGAAAAATAGCGCGTTCTTCTAATATTATTTAGCAAGAACTAGGCTTTTACGAAATAAGAATATTTTATAGATTTTACTAAATATCAAATCCGAAAGTTGCACAGGTGGAATTAGAGAGCATATTAATTTCCTAATACCTACTAGTTAAGAATCAGCCCAATAAAACACAGTATGTAAAGTATGTTTTAGTGTATTCTTAAAGCGTGGGCGACCGAGAAACGTTCTTCATAATGTTGCTTAAGAACATGTAATTAATCTTTACGTTGGCAATTTTATCATCGCCAAATACGGGCTTTGTTGGATACTCTCTCATCGAAATCTAATTATCAATGTCGTTTAAAAGTGGACCCGAACATATGTTAGTCCGATTAGATTAAAGTGGGCTCGTTTTGGACAAGTAGTAAAACATTGAAAGCATTTTGTAGAGAGCTTGTACAGTTAAAGAGAGACATATATTTCAAGGTTGGCCATTTAAATTCTTTAACGCTCAATTCGGTTTCGTTTGTTTCAAAACTCTATAGCTTTTGCTTAAATTATACATCTGTTAGGACCGACCTTACGGGGAGCGAATAAAAACTACTGAATTTTAAATTTAAATAAGGTTGCAACGCTTCTGCATTTGTGCTTGTCTGCTGGCCGCAGCCTTTCGTAACCATAGATTAATTACTACAACTATGCATATATTCCGGTGCACCAATCCTTCAGAGGAAACCAGGCAATTGGACTATGTACAGCCAGATACTCTGTTATTCACAGGGAGTAGCAGGAGAGCATTGGGAGAGTATAATTAGCGATCTTTCCCCCACGTAAAAGTCAGCCAATGCACTCCTGGCATTGATATAACAATAACGATAATAATTTAAATTAGGCGCCTTCACGAGACTATCCCTGCCAGCTGACTACCTCCCCCAATCATTGCTAAGGTAATAATGATTACGCATGCCACACACATTATCTAGTCATACAACTACTTATATTAACTACACTACTGTTTCCAACAACACCACACCAATCTTGTGTAATAACAATAACAGCACTCAGCGCTTGTAAACCATTTATAATAACAAGTTGATAATAGGGAACCATTCGGGTAAACCCAAACAACACTTCATGGGGTATAAACCATAACACTAATATCGTACGCTTCAGCTTAGAGAATAATCGCATCGCAATCAGTTAGTACGCTATAATTCTTCCCAGTTGTTACTGAGAGCGGACAGAATCTACGTATACTTCTGCAAGTAGTTAATTGTTGAGCGTTTATTTAAGAAATATTCACAGCAGGTAAAAATCACTGCCTAACACATCAAAACTTAAATACAAATATAAGTTTAAAATATCTAATTAAATAAAGCGCACAGTAAATATTAATTGACTTGAAAAAAGTAATTACTAAAGCGGGGAACTATGAAATTTACAGAAACTCCCAAACTGCCCCAAGCTGTAGCGCTTTCTCTCTTGTGCGGGTAACATTAACTTGTAGCGCATGTGCAATATACTTGCGTTGAACTTCCCCTTTTCATAAATTTAGAACATAGTCAACGCTTGTATCGTACAAGAATGGAAATTTCCAACTTGCAGCAGCGTTGCTAATTATATTTATAGCATTATACAACTTAAAGCGTTTAATTATAGCAAATATTCGTATAATCAAACCCAGAGGTAAAATATTCCTCTACGTATATGAAGCAAATCTAAACGATGTACCTCAGCTTTTCTTTGCTGCAGTTGAATAAGTAAAGTACAGATTTTATAAAAAAATAGACTATAAGAAATATCTGTTTTTGGGCAACACACATGCAAAAAGTAGTTTTAAAAATGTCTGTTTACAAGCATAAGACCGTCGCTTTCTTCAAAACGATGCTGAATTCGATTTTTATTTTAACAATTACGGACAAACCATTTTTATGATCTGAAACTGGAAGTTAAACCCTTTGTTTGTTTTTTTTTTAAATTTCGTTGCAAAACCTACACTTATGTTATTCATTAACTGATGGAGCTCTTGTAAAATAATTGATATATACAAAAATCACGAGGACCATTTTCCTATGCATTTGAAAATCGAACATTAAAAAAATTCTACAAAAATCATATTAAAATGGAAACTCTGATATTCTCAATACATTTTGAGTTGATAAACGTTGGTAAGAAATAATATTTTAAATATGTACAAATTACTATTTGAAGCATTTGTTTAATGGTGCGTTTCCAAAATTTATCGATCTTTAACAAATCCTTTTCGAAAACGGTTTTAAGAAATTTATTTAGATTTTATGACGTGGGAAAGGTGTCTAAGACCTACCCAATGTTTTTTTCACTTATTAACAAAGCCTTCATTCCTCTATAGTACAAACCTTCAAAATAGAAAGCATATGTTTTTTGCTATATGTCCACACGAAGATATCTGTATTTCTCCATGCTTTTATTACTTGTCTACAAGACGATGTCGATATTTATCCATGTTTTTATTACTTTTATACATGTCCACAAGAAGATATTTGTATTTGTCTATATTTTTATTGCTTTTCTACATGTCTATAAGAAGATAAATGTATCCCTCCATGGTTTTATTACCTTCCGACATGTCCACAAGAAGATATTTGTATTTCTCCATGTTTTTAATGATTTTTTAATTGTCTACCAGACGTTGTAGATATTTATCCATGTTTTTATTACTTTTATACATGTCCACAAGAAGATATTTGTATTTGTCCATATTTTGAATGCTTTTCTACATGTCTATAAGAAAATAAATGTATCCGTTCATGGTTTTATTACCTTCCAACATGTCCACACGAAGATATCTGTATTTCTCCATGTTTTTATTGCTTTTTTATTTGTCTACCAGACGATGTCGATATTTATCCATGTTTTCATTACTTTTCAACATGTCCACAAAAAGGTATTTGTATTTGTCTATATTTTTATTGCTTTTCTACATGTCTATAAGAAGATAAATGTATCCGTCCATGGTTTTATTATCTTCCTACATGTCCACGAGAAGATATCTGTATTTCTCCATGCTTTTATTACTTGTCTACAAGACGAAGTCTATATTTATCCATGTTTTTATTACTTTTATACATGTCCACAAGAAGATATTTGTATTTGTCTATATTTTTATTGCTTTTCAACATGTCTATAAGAAGATAAATGTATCCGTCCATGGTTTTATTATCTTCGTACATGTCCACAAGAAGATAACTGTATTTCTCCATGTTTTTATTGCTTTTCTATATCTCCACAAGAAGATATCTATATTTTTCCATGCTTTTATTACTTTTCTACACGTCCACAAGACGATATCTGTATTTGTTCATGTTTTTAATATCTTTCTACATGTCCACAAGAAGACATCTGTATTAGTCTATGTTTCTATTACATTTCTACATGTCCAGAAACATATATCTGTATTGGTCCAGGATTTTATTACTTTTCTACATGCCCACGAAAAGATATCTGTATTGGTCTATGGCTTTGTTACTATTTTATATGTCCACAAGTCAATATCTGTATTTGTCCCTGTTTATAATAGTTTTCCACACGTCCGCAAGAAGATATCTGCATTTATCCATGTTTTTATCACATTTCTGCATGTCCACATGAAGATATATGCATTGGTCCACTTTCTATTACTTTTTATAAGCTCATAAAAAGATATCTGTATTGATCCATACTTTTATTACTTTTATACATGTCCACAAGTCGATATCTGTATTTGTCCATGTTCCTATTACTTTTCCACATGTCCACAAGAAGATATCTGCATTTATCCATGCTTTTATTACTTTTCTACATGTTCATAAGTCAATATCTGTGTTTGTCTATATTTTTATTACTTTTCTACAGGTCCATAAGAAGATATCTGCATGGATCCATACTTTTATTACTCTTATACATGTACACAGGAATATATTCGTATTTTTCCATGCTTTTATTACTTTTATACATGTTCACCAGTCAATATCAGTATTTGACCATATTTTTATTACTTTTCTACATGTCCATAGGAGGATATCTGTATTTGTTCATGGTTTTATTACTTTTCTATATGTCCATAAAGAGATATCTGTATTTGTCTACGTATTTATTACTTTTTTACAAGTCCATGTTTTTATTTTTTTCTTTATAGAGAAATGTCTATACCTTCGTAAAAAACAGATAAAAATCACAGACAGTGCGTGTTAAATGGGAGATCTTTACATACAGAGTTGGTGAAAGTCACGCACTATTCTTGTCAGACTTTCGAGTTTGGTGCAAGAATGATCTCAGTCAAGTTTTCGCACGGAAAATAAAGAAATTTTAGAAGGTATTATCGCGAAACCATCTAATTCATTGCCTAATCGAATTTCATTTTATATATCAAATCCACAACCGATGTAACCTATGCATGTATGTATATTCTCTTACAATCTTCTATACTACTAGCTTGCTGGCTGTTAAGAAACTCATTCTCAGAGCAGCATTTTTGTTAGCCCTTGGCACGACTATTTTCAGCGTGATATTTAAATCATTACGTTTACAATTCCGAAATATTTGTGATTATTGCATCTTTCATTAATAAAAATATGTTAAATTAAACAATAAAATCCATAAGAAAATGAGAATCACAATGTGAGTCGTAAAATACTGGATGTCTGTGAATCAAACGCAAGTGTCTGGCATTTCCAATCAGAAAAGCAATCGTGAGGCGTTGTCATCAACAGCCTTCTGTGCGCCGACTTTCAATAAGACCTTCAGAAGTACGCCGATAGATAAACTCGTGCAGGATCTCGGGAGTACAATACTCCCTCCATGTCTTGTGGTAGAGCATTCGCCGCTATAGTGATCGTAATTCCTTTTTTTTTTCGTCAAACAGCGGCCTGTTTATGTAACAGTTTGTTGCACACATTAATCACACCAAGGCTACTTCTAGCGCTTGCTAATATACGCCGCTTTAGGCCGATCGACCAACGCCTTGTCGATAAATTTATTTCCGATAGACCTGTATCTGTTGAAATTTACAAATATGTCAGCGCATATTGGTAGAACGGGCAAAATGAAAGTAAACGTTACTCGCAAGCACGCTTAGAATTCGAACGCCGATAACAATTACGGCATTAGAAAATTGCAAGTCGCGTGGATAAAAATTTCAAGCCAGCGGGATACAAAATGCGAGGGTAGTAGAGCGTACAGCGCGCTTGGAAAAGAAATAGGCGTGCAAAGTGCAGAGTTCATGTAATTTAAAAAGGTCCATATCAGGAAACATAAGTAGACAGTTACATAATTTCACTTGTCTTTACATAAACAGAAAATTTAAACCTAAGGTTTCATTTCGTCATGAATGGGAACACTTTCATAATCAAGCTGTTAGCTAGTTACTTCAAAATGCATACGCTGCGGTTTACAGCAAGAGTATCGTATCGAAAGTAAATTGTTCAATAATCTGAAGCAAACATCAAAGTTAACAAGGTAACTTGTGTGTACGAGGGCAGGCAGCCTTTTAAGTTTCTACAAAGACTAGGAAAGAAAAAAATTTTTTTGGAACAAACTTTTATTGCTTTTCAAAATATTCGCCTGTAAGTTTTACACACATTTGCAGGCGTTCAAACCAATTCTCGAAACATTTTTTCCATTCTGTAGGTGGTATCTCAAAAATATGGTTTTTCAACAGCGTTTTGAGGAGGTGAAAATCGCTGTCCACATATTTTTTGTTTGACATTCGGGGACAAAAAGAAGTCGTTGGGCGATGAATCAGGTGAATATGCGCAATGAGACATTAATTCGATGTTTTTCTCTTTCAAATAATCAATTTGCTTGACGTGCTGTGTGAGATCTGGCATTGTCATGATGAAGAATGATGCGACGTGTTTGGTTGTTTTTCCTGATTTCGCCGATGACTTCTGGCAAACAAATTGTTGTATACCTACCATTCAGCGTTAACTGTTCTTCGATGGTCTAAACTGAAGGCATGGTTGCGACATGTCCAGTATAACCGAAAAAACAATCGATCATTTTCTTGGAAGTGCTTCGTGAACGAACAACGTTTGCGGGATTCGTTTAATCTTGGAATACCCAAACAGTGTATTGTTGCTTAGTTTCTGATTCATACGAATATATCCAAGTATCGTCACCTGTTACGATGTTGTATACAGATTTTGCAGTTCCACGGCCGAACTTTTTTAGCATTTCCTTACACCAATTAATACTTTTTGAGCTTCGGTCAAATTATGCGGAATCCATCGGGAACAGATTTTTTCACAGCTAAATGTTCATGCAAAATCGAATGTATTTGTATTGTATGAAGCGGTGCAGATATTTTCCACCTACAGCACTCAGGCCATAGGTCCATTGTGCGATCCGCCCTTTTAGGGCTCGTCAACAAAAAGCCCAGTGCCCACCACGAAGGCTAGCAGTTGGTTTAGGGGGATGAGCTGTATATCTTCCGGTTCCAGTATTCCAGCCCCAAGATATTTGTGCCGCATCCTCATGAGACTGAGGCATTGGCACATTTTGTGAAGAGAGGTTTCATCCCCTTCATGGCATAATCTGCAAGTGGGATCGTCTGTAATGCCGATACTATGTAGGTGTTTGTTCAGGTGACAATGGCCCGTTAGGAGGCCTGTTAGGGTCCTGATTTGCTTCTTGTTAAACTTTAGGAGCTCTTGGAACTTTGGTAGGGGTTCCTCTCCGATAAAGAGTTTAGCCTGCCTAGGTCCTTGTTGCGACGACCAGTCCTGAACGAATTGGGTTTTCACCCACTTCTTCGTTTCTAGTTTTGCATTGCATTGTGGTATTCCGAGAACTGGTTCTGGTACGAACGGTTGCCCATTAGAGCTCTGTCTGGCTAGCGAGACCGCCTCTTCGTTACCATCGATGTAGCTGTGGCCTGGTACCCACAGCAGTTTTACTGAGTTATGTTCACAGAGTCGCATCATAGCCAATCGAATGTACTGCAGTCTTCGATATGCCTAAGGATGCCACTATCTCACTGTAAGTCACATGCCGATCTTTCTTTCGGGAACTTGTAAACAGTCTTTTCTGATGGTGCTTCATTACCAAAAGTTGAACGAAGCGATTCTATGCATTGTTGTTGAGTTAGACCTTTACTAAAATTATAAAAAAATCATTCAACGAAAACCTTCACATGAAATTTCCATTTGTTCACAAAATTGCTTTTTTAAACCCTCACTGTAAACAAACTACTCGGTCAATTTCTAAGCTGCCACTGTTTTCACAATAACAAATCTCAAATTTTACGAAAATAGTAATGACACATCTCAATAGCGCCACCTAGTGGTCGTTTGTAAAAACTTAAAAGGCTGCCCTCGTATAAACTTCTGAGCAACACATGCACACATCAATTCATATGCAACTAAAATCTTTTTAATAAAATTTCATCACTTTAACTGACCTACTCCAAACAGCAAGAAATACGGAGATAGTCGTATGATCAAAAAAAGAAAAACATTTTTGAGAATGAGACCAAGAAAATGTTTCTTAAACAAGTTAAAACCTTATAGTGCGATTTTAAAGGGATCCTAAACCGACCTCACTTAGGGCGTCAACCTGAACGCTATACAACGAACTGCCGCTGCTGTAAAAGGCAATCCGTATAGTATACGATAAAATAAATGCGTTTCTGGTTTAAAGAATATTAGATAAATACTGACTTTGAGGTTGGAAATTTTTTACATGAAGTATTACGATTTTATCGACTTCCTACTTTATTTCAATTATGGTTATGTTGTCACTAGTTTAAATAAGTGGACGCGACTGCCTCCCTGGACTTTCCCATACTGGAAACTGTTCATATCATCTTTATTTCAAATTATATATATATATATATATATATAATAATTATATATATCAAATTAAGTATTAAATACAAAATTTTGATAAATAATTTATAACTTGTTGTTGTAATACCGGTTAAAGAAATGAATGTAGCGCGACAGTATGGCAATGGTTCTGAACCAACCGGGC
>JABXWE010003663.1:0-10946 GCA_014611495.1 Limonius californicus
AAATTCTTTTAAGTTGCCGGTAAATTTAAATAATTTACTTCCCACACTTGGAAACGAAAAATACTAAATAGTACCTACCCAAGATTATTTTAATGGTTATTTGTTATTTGCAGTGTTGGGTAGTATCTAGATCCACTATGCGGATCTAGATTCTTTTTACACGAGGATCTTGTATCTGTATCTAGATCATAATTTTCTGGATCTTTCATCGTTAGATCCAAAGATCCGCTACAATTTATTTCTTGATTTTTCTTTTGTGAACTTTAAAAACGCATTGAGTAATGATTCCTATATATTTAAAGTATGTTTATGTATTTTAGGAAATGTCTTCTATTCTTCTTTAGCAAAATAAATTATGTACGTACGTGTTTCCAGGAAGATTGCAGATGGGTTTTACTGGTAATTACGTACCCATTATGCACTAAGCCTACCTGTATTTGAACAATTGTGCAGACGCAGACAGACGCCTGGAATTTCCTGTCCCTCAATTGTACCTGTTGCGAGGTAGCAAAAATACTTTAGTTATTTTATTACTTATTAGGCTGACTAGATAAAGCAAGAACTGAAATTTTTCGGTATTTGCGTCACTGCTGTCATTGGGGGTAGAAGGATTTCAGCCATCCCATATTCTTTTTTTTAAAAGAACACATTTTTTCTTACAAAACCTATAACAGTTGCAAGAGACATTTTACAAAATGAAAAATCTCTGTCACTTACGAACTGTTTTACCAACACTTTACAAAATTAAAAAATCATTGGAAGCTATGCTGGAATTATAATTCTCTTCAAAATTAAGAGAATGTTTGCTAAATGGATTTCAAAAATGTTTTGCAAATATAATGGATATAGAAAGCTCCGACAGTCGACCATACTTGTTGGCTACAATTTCTAATCCAAAATTTTTAAACTAAGGTGGTTGGAAATTACTTCCTTTAAAGCTTATTCTGAATTCTGCAAAAGTGTATTGAAACGAAAACTAGAAGAGTTACAGTTAGGACTGTTAGGAGGATCTCAAGAAGATTATAATACAACAACAGAAAGTCACGTAAATTCCGAAAGAGAAAATTCCTATCATGAGGAATTCTTTGATTTTTTAAAAAATAATACGCAGGTACAAACATCTACATTGCAGTGTACAAACTATTTTGAGGATCCCGATAACAGTTACATTCAATTAAATAAGTATCCGATAATAAAAGAAATTTTCCTTAAATTTAAATGCATACTGCCTTCTTCTGCCCCCGGCGAAAGAATATTTAGTACCTACGGCTGGACAAATTGTAACCCCTCGTAGAAATAGGTTAAATGACGAAATTTTCGAAACGTTGTTTATTTTAAAAGAAAATAAAATAAAATTCGATAATTAGAATTACCTATGTAACTTTATAGTTAATAAAGTAACTTTTAGTGTAGCGTAGCGTATTATTATTGTATTGTAATTTGTAAGTAGTGTAAGTTTGTAGTAAAGTTTTTTTCCCGTTAACTATATATTTATTTTCTTATGTTACTGTCCAAGTATCCAGTGGCACTGTCCATATGTCTGGAATCTCTAAAAATTAAAAGAACACCCCTGACACCTTCGAAATGCGAAAGGATCTAGTTACTTTAGGTTATTTGCTTTACTGTATTTTATTAACCCTCCTTTCTGTTATTAATTTGTAAATATGGGATTCAATAAATACAATATTCGTTATTTTCGCATTTCGTTTTAGTACCTATGTAACATTTGATAGAATTTAAAATAAATCAAAAGAACTTTTAAAAGAACTTAAATCTTTTTTCCTGTGAACTTGAACTTTTAAAAAAAGGAACTATGAACTTGAACTTTCAAAAGTTCTTTTTCCAGTCAATGAACGGAACCTTTTAAAAATTCTTTAAAAAAAATTAGCTTCCCAACATTGACAATTACTTATGAACTCACGTAATATTTCTCTAATTTTGAAAAGAAGCAACACACTAATAAACAGAGACCGGATTATATGCACTAAAAAACTTGTCATATATGCACGTACATAAGCATCAAAATATACACTTAAATTTCAAATTTAAAGTGAAATTTTAAAAAATATTTTTAATTTAATAAACAATATTCACACAAATAATAAAACATTATTCCACAATTTCTTTTAAACCTAATAAATAAAAATGTATCACAAGCAAAATATAGTACCATTGTTTTTTTACAAGATAAATTAATTTCTTTAAAATTTAAATTGCAATTTATTTTTTAATTTTTGGTGAAAAACTGTCTAACGTGCGGAAATATGAAAAAATATGCACTTTTTTATTTGTGATCTATGAAACGAGAACCGTAAGTTTACATACAAATAATCTTCATCTACATGCCTACAAGAAACATGCAAAATGCATATAATCCGATATCTGCTAATAAAGCAAAACAGAAACAGGTACTTTTCTAGGTATTTTTCCGTAGGTACTTTGGTCAGTTTAGGTTTATAGAATTCAAAAGTGTTTATTATTTCAAATGAAAATAATAAAATAAATACACAAACCTGTTTTAAGTTTATATATTCTAAATAATAAAAGAAAATGAAAAAAAAACTCAGTAAAAAAAAATAAAACAAAAAGAACACTTTTATGATTTTCAAAAAAATGAGCGGTCGAATTAATAGCACTTCTGTTGTCTCGTTTCGTTATATGAAAATCATAAGTGTAAACAACTTATTCGGTATTTAGAAAATCTCCAATACCAATAAAATGTTTTCGGATTGTTCTTAAAAGCTTATTTTATCCATGAATTTTTCGCATTACACAGAAGGAAGCCGCTCATACATACACACCCACCCACCAACAGATATCTTTTAAAAAACACTTTTTTGAGTTCGTTGATGCCCCAGACATGTATTGCCATAAAAAATCGAAATCTGAAATTTACATGAAATTTTGAAAGTGTGGAAATTTTATGGCGAAGTGGTTTACTAAGTTTTTGGTTTCTTTGTGGATTAAATCAAATATGCCCCCACAAAATAATTTTAAGTATTTTTTAAAAAACTGAAAACTTTGTTACTGCTGTCAATTCTAATATTTTGAAAATGGAATGCTTATGTTAAAATACTCCAAGTATTGAAAGTATGTTAAAGTCTAGGCGAATTGCCTCGTACATTCATGGCCGTTGAAATTTCTAAAATGGGTCGGCGATATGAACACAGTCGGCGATGTGATCACCGTTATAATATCTTCTATGTAGCACCTCTGCATTGTTTAACTAACGTGAGTCTGCGTTGTGATCATAGTCGGCATAGTGATCATGGCGATACAGTCTGCGTTGTGAACAGGGTCGGCGTTCTGATCACGGTTGGTAGTCGGCGTTCTGATTATGATCAGCATCGAGTTTATTATCACGGTCTGCGTTGTGAACACTGTCGGCGTAATGATCACTGCATACTAGTCTGCGATGTGAACATAGTCGGCGTAGTGATCACTGCAAGGCAGTCTGCGATATGAACACGATCGGCGTCGTGAACAACGAAATATCGAGTCGACGATCTGATCATTCGGCGAAGTGACATAGACCCCTTTGAAACACCAAATGTATTTCCCACGAACTCACATTTTACAACCAAAGAAACAGTTTTGTAAAGAAAATTGTTGGAAAAAGGAATATGATCTTTGAATTTTCATTAAATCGTTACATTTAAATATAGTTATTGTTTTTGAGTATTCAGGCACTCACTTTGAAAATTTCAAATAAATTTATAATAATTTTGAAGGTTCTTAAGGCAACATTTAACCAAATCCTTCGAAATTATTTTGAAAATTTCGTTAATTTTATAGACTGTCATTTTTACATTGTCATATTTACGATGTAATATTCTTACACTCACACAAAAGAAGTTTCCCCGTTGCAACTCTAGTCAACTTCAAAGTACATTCCGTCTGTACAAACACACTTGCTCCAACGGCCTTGCCATCGCAGGCAACACCGCTGATACTCCTTGGTATGAACCGCAAAACAACAGTCGCATTGTCTCTAATGTAATCGACTATCGGGAAACGTTCACCACGAAGTCTCATTTTAATAGCAGGAAACAGCCAAAAGTCAGCAGATGTCAGATCGGGCGAGTAAGGCGGCTGCGGCATCTCTGGGGTTCGATTCGCTGCCAGAAACTCCTGAACATCTAACGCCTTATAACTGGGGACGTTATCGTGATGCAGTTTCCAACCACGACTTCATTTCTGTGGTCTTATCCGTCGCATGCAAACGATGTCACGGAACCTTGGTAATATTTTCCCTATTCGCGGATGTCGACGGTCTCGCAATGCGCGGCTCGTTTTCAACCGTCTTTGAATCACCCGTACACAGCGGATTTCTTCATAGCATTATCCCCATACACGCTAGAGCGCTTCCGCGGCCGTTTTGCGTAGCAGGTTTGCTGAAATTTCTATATTCCGCCAAAAGCATGGAACACGCCTATAATTTGATGGCTGCCACGTACCCACCGATGTAATGCGCCTGCCATATCTGCTCGTGTACATACGGTGCAATTCCGGGAATTTCTTTATTCTGTCTCATATATTAAATTTCATACCAGTTCGAATGCTTAACGGCTATTACAAAGGCAAAGGCTTTAACTAATGATTTAATTGTACTACCATTATACTATTTCTTCTTTTAATACGATATAAAACACCAGTCGCATTGTCTTTAATGTAATCGACTGTCGGGAACGTTCACCACGAAGTCTCATTTGAATAGTAGGAAACAACCAAAAGTCAGCAGATGTCAGATCGGGCGAGTAATACGGCTGCGGCATGTTTGGGATTTGTTTCGCTGCCAGAAACTCCTGAACAGCCAATGTTTTAAAACTAGGGTCGTTATCGTGATGCAGTTTCCAACCACGACTCCATTTCTGTGGTCTTGCCCGTCGCACGTAAACGATGTCACGGAACCTTAGTAATATTTTTCTTATTCACGGATGTGAACAGTCTCCCAACCGTCTTTGAACCGCTTAAACCATCCGTACACAGCGGATTTCTTCGGAGCATTATCCCCGTGGCCGTTTTGCCTAGCCGACACATGAACGTCTGAAAACCGAACTAGTACTCTTCACGAAGAGAATGAGGATTGTGGGATTTCAAGAACCATAACTATTTGGTACTTCTTGGAGGGCCGCCGGGAAGGTTAAGTATCTAGGAGTAATCCTGGATGCTAAACACACCTGGAAGGAGCACTCAGAAAGACAAATACAAAGAGCAACTGCCTCTTTCTGGATGTGCAGACGCACCTTTGGGAAAACTAGGGGCGTAAAACCGAATGTCATCATGTGAATATACACGGCGGTAATAAGGCCCCTACTCACCTATGCGGCCTTGGTGTGGTGGCCCTCTACCACCACAATAAGCACAAGAAAACGTCTTGGTCAACTCCAACGACTAGCGTGTCTAGGAGTGACAGGAGCAATGCGAACTGCCCGCACTTCGGCTCTACAGGTACTTCTCGGACTTGCGCCCCTTCACATAGCGATTGAGGCTGAGGCTAGGTAGGCAGCTTACAGGCTTAAGTGTGCTGGGCAGTGGTCAAATGCTGGAGCACCACTGGGGCACATGAGGGTCCTGCCGAGGTTGGCGGAGACCCATGTCATCTTCAATATGAGAAGTGACCGTATGCTCACCAGATACTTCTTCAACACACCTTACAAAATCACGGTGGACGGTCTCCCAATACACGGCTCGTCTTCATTCGTCTTTGAACCGCTTAAACTACCCGTACACAGCGGATTTCTTTAAAGCATTATCCCCGTACACCCTGGAACTTTTCCGTTGCCATTTCGCTTAGCCGACACATAAAGGTTTGCACTTTGCTTAAATTGCAATATTCCACCAAACACATGGAACACGTCTATAATTTGAAGGCTGTCACTAACGACTGAGCGACGTTACTGTCAGCCTACCCACCGATGCAATGCGACTGCCATATATGCTCGTGTACAAACACACCAGTGCAATTCGGAGAATTTTTTTTATTCTGCCAGTTCGAATGCTTAACGGTTATTATAAAGGCAAAGGCTATAACTAATGAGTTAATTGTACTACCATTAAACTATTCCTTCTATTAATACGAGTAATACGGCTGAGACATCTTTGTGATTTGTTTCACTGTCAGGAACTCTTGAACAGCTAAGGCCTTATAGCTGGGGGCATTATATTGATGCAGTTTCCAACCACGACTCCATTTCAGTGGTCTTACCCGTCGCATGCAAACGATGTTACGGAACATTGGTAATATTTTCCCTGTTCACGGATATGGATGCGGACGGTCTCCCTATGCGCGGCTCGTCTTCAACCGTCTTTGAAGCGCTTAAACCACCCCGTACACAGCGGATTTCTTCAGAGCATTATATCCCCGTACACTCTGAAGCGTTTCCGCGACCGTTAGCCGACATATGAACTTGATGTTAACGTTTGCTCAAACTGCAATATTACGCCAAATGCATGGAACACCCCTATAATTTGAAGGCTGCCACTTCCGACTGAGCGACGTCACAGTCAACCAACTATCAACGATGGTGTACGAAGTTACCACGTACCCGCCGATGCAATGCAGCTGCCATATCTATTTCTTCTTTTATACAATATAAATTAATCTTTGACAGTGGAACAGCACCACGCAGATAATTTTAAACACCCGATATCAGAGGAAACGTTCTTGCAAAGCTCCGTCTTATTTATCCATCTATGTTTTGAGGTTTTCCCTTTGAAGTGACATTCAGCACAGTGCAAGTTCCTTATTACCAGTTACTTAAAAGAATTTCTTATTAAGCCCCGGAAACTTCATGAAGTAAGATTTATTTTCCGTCTACGCAGAAAGGACGCTTATAAATTGCACCCAAGTTAGGCGATAAAAGAAACTGAATTAGCGATTACTTAAGGAGGGGTTGAGTAATTAGGAACTGTTTTTATATCCAGAAAATCGCGAGGAGTTTTAAAATTCCCCGAGTCTCGCTAATTGGTTCAGATTTGCAGTTATAAAAATCTTTCCGTTTATTTTTCTTGCGCGTTTCCGAGCTCCGTCTATCTGGAAAAGGAACTCGTTTAGACTAACTCGAACTATAAGCTGCATATCCTGTTGCGGGCGGGAATAAACTTGCTGCTGTAATATTATCAAGGTGCATAAATGCTTTCCGCTATGCCCTTGCATTATGCACGATGGCAACTTTAAGACATTGCACCGTACGTGTCTGAAGGCAAAAGTTTCCGGAAGAAACAAAGAGGGCGCGCTTTTATCTTATCTATCAACCATTAGCATTCCTGTCCGTACGAAGCGCTCGAACATGGATTTTATATTTTCTTTTATGGTGCATGCTTCGCTCAAATGTTCACATTCTTTACAAAGAACGCCAAATTAAAGAGTTTTATTTGACCAAATCACGAACAGAGATGCAATTAACGGAGATGACGTGAGATTGCATCTGCTCGAATAGCATTGGCACGTTTATGCTCTTCCTTATGATTTGTTTATTTAACTGCAAGCGCTGTTTACATTCAGATATACATAGTGATTTGAAAAGTGTGCAGAAGTCCCAACCCATAATAATTTAGGCTTAGGGAAAACTATTGTCCTCTCGAACGATTCCGGGTGCAGAATCGGAAGTGGTGGTCAGCCCCAAGAATCGGTTCTGCATTGTGATTAGAATCGAGAATCGGTTCCCGATTCTAATGGGTGTTCAAAAGTAAAACTGTTTGGAGTTGGCTGCGGTTTGCTGAACTTTCGAAGAGTACGTTACTTCCCAAATGATGTAACAATTGCTTAAATGTGGACATAGTTTGCAGAAAACAGCACCGAAGAAAGAATTTCCAAATGTTGCTTTTGTAGGTCACCTTTTTAGAGAAACTACAAAGTGTCTGACAAAGTTTCGTGAAAATAGTAATGTCGTTAAAAAACATGGTGATCGGCCGCACCAGCTACAGGTGAAGTTATTGCAGCAGCAACTGCAATATAGGATAATCAACCCACCAAATAAATCTCTCTGTGGAGACATGCCATAAAATCTTACAGAAAACTGACAATATGAATGATCCCGCGCGATGGTCCTGCAAGGCTAGAATACTGTTAGTGGTTCTTGAATGTGTTCACCACGACCGAGAAGCATTCCGATATTTTTTCGTTGATGGAGATTGGTATCATAAATAGGGTTACCTTCATTTACAGAATTTTAGTACGTGGTCTTCCGGAAACCCTCATTCTTTTATTGCAACGCCTCTGCGTTCTGAACAAGTTGGGGTTTGGGCAGCTATGAGTGCAAGATCAATTTCTTTTGTTATGGCAATATTAATACTAAAAGACACCGAGTAGAAAATTTTCAACCATTTCTTAATCAAATGCATGATGGCAAATTACGAGAGGGCTGCTTTCAATAGGTCGGAGCCAGATAGCATTGTATACACGAAACTTTACAGTTATTAAGGAAAGTTTTTAATAATAGACATTTTTAGCAGAATCTTATAAAATCGGGTTCAGATTCTCCAATCAAGAATCAATTTCCTATTGTAGAAGGGAATCCTATTTTACAATTGCGAATCGAATTCCGATTTATTTCTAAATTCAAAAATGTATTTTTGATTCTGGGAATCAAGTATAAACGAAACATTTCTCCTAGACTTTCTCATCCTTATGCATAACAAGTATAACGCCTGATTTTTGTAGGTTCCTGCATTTTACTCTGCATTCTAAAAGAACTTAAAATAAATTTAGACTTATAGAATGCCGTAGGGTATAAGATATGTTTCGCTAAGAAATAAAAAGCGATTTTGTAGACCTTTCAGATTATTATAATGGCACAACGTTTTAACAAAATTCTTGTAGTCCCGCTCAAAAAAGTTAATTTTTTAATTTCATAAATTCTGAAAGCTCGCATTTTCTACAGATATACTCAGTGAAAATTTAATGTAAATAGCGACTAAATTAAAGCAAAAAATATTGTATTCGCATACAAAACATTAGTAGCTTTTAAGGCACCTTTGAAGCAAAAATATTGTAACGCTAAAACCTTTTTCGTTAAAACCTAGAGGCTTAAAGCATTCTCAAAATAAATGTTTGTGATTGCTTGGTTGTTGTTAACGCTGTACCTAAAATAAACATAAACAGACCTAAAATTACAACCGTTTTATGGGAACCTAAAAATTCCTTCTGTAACTCCGTAGACAACTAAAACAGGATATTGACAACAGCTGATGAGCAGTGGCGTAGATTTTGTTGTAAAATTGAGGTATTTATGCTTACATAATTTAGAATTTTCCAATATCAAAATTATTGTAGATTTTATTTAGAATATAATAACAGCGGAAAAAAAGCATTAAATACAGTCGAACCTTCATAAAGCAAACGTCTACAACACAATTTTGTTGTTGTTCGTATTTTATACCGATAAATCGAATTTCAATAAGTCGATTTTTATAACAATATATAATTCCCTGGCCTAGGTTTGCTATTAGTAAATATTTCTGTAACTCGTAGTAAAATTTCTCAGGACTAGTAGAGGATTTTCACCCCAATGCTATGACGATCTATGTCAGTCTTCCGGTCAACGACCACTTACACTTTCGGCGGCGGCATGTCAATTGAACTTAAATAGTATAGTATAGTATTCACTGCAGTCATCGAACAGCGCGTATTTTCCGTTTTTGCATACTACTTTGCAGTGCCAAATATATACTAAATGTAAATTGCAAGTAAACATGTAACATATATACCTATGTACTTGATAGAATTGTTAATGACTCCTTATGTATTCTGATTTTTTTTCTATAAAGTACATATACGTATGCAATATAATAAAGAATAAATATGTATGTAATGTTTGAGTTATTTTTGATAACTTGAATTTTCGATAATTCGAATTATTTTTGATTTCCCTTCAACTTATTATATACCTTTTTTCTAACACAACAAACCACGTTACGAAACAAGAACCACTCCATGAGACGAGCTAACAGCAACGGCTAGGTTCCACGTGCAACGCCACCGAATACCAAACTCCCCTAAAATTTGAATACGCATATCATACGGGCATATCTCGAATGAAATCATTCGAAATATTCGATTATGCGTGCATTTCTGACATGCGAGTAATTCATTCGAATGATAAAAACGTTTCGAATACGTTCGTTTAGCGACGTGCCATATCGAATGAAATCATTTGAAATATTCGATTATGCATGCATTTTCGACATGCGAGTAATTCATTCGAATGATAAAAACTTCTCGAATACGTTGGTTTAGCGACGCGCCGTCTCGAATGAAATCATTCGAAATGTTCGATTATGCACGCATTTCCGAGATGCGTTCGTTTAGCGACACGCGTATCTCGAATGAAGTAATTCGAAATGTTCGATTATGCATGCATCTCCGACATACGAGTAATTCATTCCAATAATAAAAACTTCTCGAACGCGTTCGTAGCGATGCGCGCATCTCGAATGAAATCATTCGAAATATTCAATTATGCATGAGTCTCCGAGATGCGATTATTTATTTCTGCTTTCCTATACTTAAATTCAAAAATATTAATTGTAGAATTTTTTAGATTGATTATTATTCAATTAAATATATTATTGTCATAAACTAGATAAAAAAATAAAATAATTCCAGCAATTTGTCACTTTGTAAAAATATGAAATCAACCAAATTTGTCGATATTAATCTGCCCAGCTTTTATTACTTTCCATTTAAATAATTTAGTTGCTAAATTGGTCGTCGTGATTACGCTTACAAAGATATTAACTATTAATCAATCATAGTAAAATAATTAGAAATATCATTAATATTTAATAACACGAAAAATCACAAACGGCATTTACGATGGGATAATACAGAACAGAATCTAGTCGAAAATCGAAAAACCAATTGGATAGAAGAGCGGGAATGCCAGGGAGTCATCAGCCGAAGGGCAGGATGTGAGACATTTCTCACGTTGCCGAAATGCACT